>OMNR01099821.1:4882-15380 GCA_900303205.1 Mora moro
CGTGCGCGTTTAACATTTAAATAAACTCAATTTAACCCTTGTTACACAATGGAGAGGATAGGGTAAATTTAATTATATTAATGGCAGGGAGGCACCCATAGCCTTAGCCTGGTTATGCTCGGGTCAGGGTGGCTGTCAGGTGTGGGTGCCAAGAGAGGGCGACACCCTGAATAGGAAGCAGGCCCACCACCGCAGTGGCCAAATACACCGTGTTGATTTTGAAACCTTTACAGACACTTTTTTACATTTAACTAATGCCGGCCGAGTTTGTGTACGCTGTTAACAGCCAATTACACGCTTACAGATCCCCCAGAACATGATTGGTCAAAACAAATACGAAGCGAAAGAAAGTGAAACGCCCATAGACTGTATAAAATATGGACGTAGTCTCCGTGACGTCACCCATTGGTTTCTGAAGAGCCGTTGTGAAGCTCAGTGGGCGGCTCCCGGCCGGCCCACCTGTCACTCAAAGTGGCCACGCCCTTAATTATGCATAACTGTAAGCCTCAATAAAATTAAAACGGGTGAGTTACATAAAAATTCACCCCCCGTACAGTTGTCATGAAGGGGGAAATGAGCTATAGAGACCAAAACCGTTTTTTGTACCAGGCTGTAAACATGTTTATTTCAGCTGTAAAGTTGGGCATTTTAACATGGGGGTCTATGGGGATTTACTCCCTTTTGGAGCCAGCCTCAAGTGGCCATTCAATATACTGCAGTTTTGGGCACTTCCGTGTAGGTTTCATTTTTCAGACCCGGAGTTTGCCACTTGATTATCTCGTAGTGTGCGCTGTTTACACATTAAATCTGATGCCTTCAAGATTAAATCGGTACAGCCCGATCAAATCCTGTAGTGTGAGGTGATCAGTCATGTGATCCGAGGATGCTGATTTTGTTGTACCGGGCGTAGATTTAGAAGGTGGTAAACAAATATTCTCAACGACACCCATCCCAGCTGTTCTCCGACCTGCTCTCCCAGATTAGAGCTAGAGCTGATCGATTCAGCTCTCTGCTGGCTTTCATCACAGATGGTGAAAGTGGAAAAAAAATTGAAAGTGGAAAAAAAATTGTTCTATGACCATCTACATCTACCCTTGCAAAATCAGTGCTGCCTTGATTTTTCTCAAAGCTTTTTCTACAACGCAAATTGCATAAAGAAAATCACTACAATCAAGTTATTTGTGCAACAATGGTTCATGCAATATTATCTTACAGTGACATATAATGTATGCATCATTAAACATATAGTAACATAGCTTTTTGTGGGTGGAATGTTCCCATAGCAGGGTGGAGGAGGAGACCAACTCTGAAAGTTGCAAGACTTGTTTGCTTCCTCCTCCTTGGTCCTCTAATGGAGGCAGGTATTTATTTGAACATCCTCAGCCTGAAAAAGGTGACAGAAAAAAGAAAATGTGCAGATTGGAAATGCAAAGCCAAAAGCCTAATTAGCCAATGTTCCAAAAAATAATCAATTGTTAAGTAGACATATCCATATTAGATAACATATCCATAACCAATGGAAACTGGTCAATTAACGTGAGTTTTGTTCCGATAGGCATATTAAATATTAATTATACAAGTAAGGTAGCCATTTTAGGACATCCTCAGCCACTTTAGTCATTCTAGATGTACTTTGTCAAACTTAGATGGTGCTTGTCTGCAATGGACTGGAGTCCTATCATTACAATAAAGCGCTATTAATCCTTCATCAGTGTGCTACAACCAAACGTTTCAGGTAAATACAAAAGTAGTTTAATTACATGTAAAGCATCTCTGATAAATATGATTCCAGCTCCTAGCCACACATATGGCTGCTTGACAAAAGACAATTAAACCTGACACAACTCCACCCAAATTTGACAAAGTAGATCTACAAATGAGGGGTGACAAAGGATGTCCTAAAATGACCACCGTGTAAGGACTGGGTCCACCCTTACATCGATTCCAAGCGATTCCAAGGTGGGAATAATTCTGTCCCATTCCCGCAACTCCCCCATTACAATACTGCCAGACTGCAATTACACTGCTATCAATAAATATATCTATTTCTTTCAGCTATTGCTGAAACATTTGGTTGGAGCGCAGGACTAGTTAACTTGCTAAATAGGCCTCATGTTTATCCAACATTACAGCACACACTTCAACCTGTCTCCCCAATTTAATGTGCAAATTCACTGAGACAACATCATGCAATATTTGACCCACTCAAAAAATGGAAGCCTGGACTCATGGTCTCATGTGTTTCGAAATAAACTTTGAAAGTTTGAGTGAAGGGGGTGGGTTGCCTTTTTGGTTATGGACCGATTTTATAGGTTTTGGAGTTACAATTGTTTGTCTCTGGGGATCTTGCCGGCCTGGTTGACCACCTGGGTCAGCGTGTTCCTGTGTCTAACTGAGAGGTTCCCATACCAGGAGACAATGTTAAAGTTAAGAACACTCTCATGAGTGACCTGGAGGTCAGGGTGTGTTTGCCGGCATTTCATTTGAATTTGCTTAATAGAGGTGTGAGGGCGATGGGTCTAAAATCATTAAGCAATTTTGTGTGTGCTGTTTTAGACAATGGTTGCCATTTTCCAGGCCTGGGGGTAAAACTGATGTTGAGGAACATCTGGAATCGCTGGGTAAAGATGGGTCCCAGGTGAGTGGCACATTCCTTCAAGACCCGGGGCGGGTGTCATTCCTCCTGTCCATCTGGGAGTCACTTATCACTGAAGTCATGTTTATCCAATCTAGAATAGAACATATTCAGATAACTGAAAGGCTAACATGGTTATCGCATTGAGGGAGGGGCTGCTTTGTGTTTTCTTCCCATCATTGTGTTCAGTCCCCTCCAAGCATCTCTTGCACTGCCATTCCTCAGTTTCTCCTCAACCTTGACTTTGTAGTCCTTTTGCATCCTAACCATGCTTATTTTCTTCTCCAACTCACTTCTCTCACTTTTTGCAGCTTTTTTGCACTTTTCCAGAAAAGCAATTTCTTCCAATCTAAATGGTAGTGGCAGTGACGGCTGGTGAACAATATTCTAGGTGGGGCTGTGCCATATTCAGTCAGTTTCAGTAACCATCCCGATACTGTGAAATAGTAATTATTTAATGCAAATATATAAACATTTTATATATTATATATTTTATTTAATAAAATATATAAACATATACAGTAACATTGTGTGTGTGTGTGTGTGTGTGTGTGTGTGTGTGTCATCTTATTTGTACATGAATTTTGCCCTTCTGCCCTTCTGAGTGGCAAACCTCTCAATAACCTTCTTATTAAAGTCTGGAATGTTCCTGACAAGCTTCTTCTCCATGGAGAGCATAGCCAGAGCATTCAGGTGATCCTGTGTCATGGTGTTTCTCAGGAAGGTCTTGATCCTCTTCAGAGTAGAGAAGCACCTCATCGTGGGTGTGGTGATGAGGATCTTGAGCAGACTGACAGCTTCTGTGAACGTGCTCTGAAGGTTGTTCTCCATGAAAAACTGGTACAGAGGAACCACTCCAAGCCTTGAACTCGCTGTTCTCATAGATGAGCGGCAGCTCTGTTGTGAGCTTGGCCTTGCTCAACATGGGGTACGCCTCCACTGTTGTTTCAAGAGCTGCATCAGGGAACTTCACACTGTGTTGTGAGAACAACTCTCATGCAACAGTGTTGCGCTGGTGAGGTGCTGGGGGAAGGAGAACCGCTCCTTGGCATGCACCAGGATGGTATCACATACCTGGAAAAGATACACCATCAGCTTTCATTTGTCAGTACAGCTGTTTTTATGAAAGTAATTCTGACTAGCATGCCTATGTCCAAGTCAAGTATATGATTAGGTTTTAACACCATTATTCCTAATTGCACTTTACAGTACATTTACTACTCCTGATCTTTAACTCGCTCTTGGTTTCCCCAAAAAACAAGGTCTACAGGGGAATTTCAATGAACTAAACCACATATTTTCTGTTACATGTGAGATGCCTTATACACTGAATTTCTTTCCTATGTGTGTGGATGACAAAAAAACATGCTTGTGACTGCTCTGTCATTAACCTGGAATATATGACCATTGGAATATAAGACTGTTGTGGCAATATGCCATCCTGTGTGCCGTGTCTGTTTAGGTTAGTTTATTTTGCTACATACCACCAGGCCTGAAAAAAAATTCAAGGGGAAACACTGACAATCACATCACAACTTACCTCTGTAGCCAGCCTCTGTTGTTCTCCTGGTCCCAGCATCCTCCGTCGCTTTCCGGGCTGGTGCTGCTGGTCAGATGCACTGTCCCCACACAGAGAGGAAATGGAGGCCCTGGTCCAAAAAATAAAGTTGAAGTTGCTAACTTGCCATCAGACTCCTTAACTCCCAGCTTTTTTTTTTGTTGCATCAATTACATTCATGAGTTGGATGCTACGTAATTTAGTTCTGCTGTGCACTCCTGTGTAAATTATTGTCTGAATGACAATAAAATTAGTCTTGAATCTTCAATAACAACTAGGCCTCTTCTAGAAATTGACCTGGTGGACACCTGAATAAGCCTACAGTTATTACAAATTGTGTTTAATAACTTCGATGTTCCTCTTCTGCAGCTGGTTGAATAGCATGTCCACATTTGGCATGATCTTGTGGAACAATGCCAGGAAAAAGCAGAAGGCCTCGTCTTCAAGCATCCTCACAAAGCCCCCAGCCTCTCTGACAGTTGGGGGATCAAAGTTCCCAAAGTCTCTGATGGTCTGGAAACACTTAAAGAGGTCATCCTTGTTCTCGTACACAGTGTTTACAGCGCGACTGTGGAAGTTCCACCGTGTTGTAAAAGCTCTGGGGAGTCTATGCGCAACCACTTGGTCAAGCACGGCGGTTCTCTTGGGTGACCAAGACCTGACCTGAGGTCGGAAAAAAAAGTGCAGATCCTGGGGATGTGTGAAGTCGCCTGCTGCATGACGAGGTTCAGCTGATGCGCACAGCAGTGACCATAGTGAGCATTTTCATAGACATCCATTATCTTACGCTGCACCCCGCCGGTGGCTCCCCTCATCACAGAAGCCCCGTCGTAAGCTTGGGCGACAAGTCTGGCTTTTTGTCCATCTGGGAGTTTGGTGCTTAGCCTCTCCAGAAGTGCTGTAGCGATGGTGTCGGTGGTTGGGTTCTGGATGGTAAGGAACCTGAAAAAACGCTCCTGGATGTTATTGTTAGCATCAATGTAGCGTAGCACAAGCACCAGCTGGCAGTGGGTGGAAATGTCAGTCGTCTCGTCTGCTTGAATGGTGATAAAATCAGCGCTCTTCACTTCCTCCAGAATGTGCTCCTTAAGCACCGACAGCATGCGGTCCAGCGGCTCGTTTTGTACCGTCTTAGACGTACCTTTAAAAACGGTAGCTGTCTGAAGGTGCTCCTCCAGCACGTTGTCGAGAGAGGCGACAAAATCCACCAATCCCCTGAAAATGCCAGGGTTCTCCGAGGAGCCGGTCTCGTCATGCCCACGCAGTGCCAACCCAAAAGTCCCACAAAGCTTTACACAATAAATTATTTTTGATAAAATGTGCCTGTTTTTATCCACCTCATCGTTGTGTTTTCTAACCGCAATCCTGTGGCCGTCGTCCAGCTGCAAAGCGATGTTCACTCTTCCTAATATGGCTAACTTCACAGAATTATCCATATGTGCCTGTGTTTTCTGACTTTCTTGGACAGGTGCTTCATATCCCTCACTCCTGTAACCGTCCATGATGGATCTGTCCCCGTCGTTTTAAACAACAAGCACGGAAAGCAAAATACGGCATTAGAATGCCAGCATCCTGCTAGCCATGCCTCTCTGGTGTACCAGCTACGAGAGAAACCTTGCATGAACTGCTTCTCTTTTTCGCGAGTCTGCTGTTTGATAGCGAGGTCAGGTTGATCTGGGCCCAGCTCTTTAATCTGGAGTTTCTCCGCCAA
The DNA here is from genome assembly GCA_900303205.1 of Mora moro. Taxonomy (NCBI): domain Eukaryota; kingdom Metazoa; phylum Chordata; class Actinopteri; order Gadiformes; family Moridae; genus Mora; species Mora moro. Next base: position 10,787 of record OMNR01099821.1, read on the forward strand.
AGTTTTCCTCTCAAACGGATCTCGAAGGAGAGATTTGACCAAGTTAGGGTTGGGTCTCGAAGGAGTGCTGCTTGTGTTCGCCATGGTCATGTAGTTAAAATGGCGCCCGTAGAGACTAGCCTTGACTTCGGCAGTGGCTCGCTTTGGGCGAAAAAATTAGCGCCCATGTCGGAGTACATTTGAGGACGTTGATTGGCTAAATTTTACGCCATACGTTCATATCTTGAATCAGCAATTGGCTGAACTGCTAAACAGACCCGCCTCCTGTGGGCGATTTTTCAATTGCCCAGGTGTTGAGGCGGAGGGGACGAAAGTCATATATTTTCATATTTTACACATATTAATGGATGCATTCCATATTTCAAACACACAAATATTTCCAATTTGTACAATGTATTATTACTAATATTATTACTATTATTGTTATTCATAACAATGTTTTTTCTTTTGGTGGGTCAAGGAGGGCGGCGCCCTAGCGCCCTCTATTGGCCAGCCGCCACTGTGTTTTAGTCCTTTATTGATCCATGGTTTGTTATTGGGGTAGATACTAGATTCTTTGTTTTAATGATAGAATCAACACAGTCGTTGAGATAACTGGTGATAGTGTGGGTTTACAGTTCAGGGTTATTAAAGAAGACTTGGTCACTGAGGAATAAGTCCCATTCAGTGGCATCAAAACAACAGCTCAGAGTCATTTGTCCAGGCCAATTTGTCCAATTTGTCCATCATTATATAGGAGTCTGTGGATTGGGTAGCAACCGCAATAGTCTTGTTGTTGGGGCTAACCCACGGCCTACTCATAGATATTGTGTTTTAACAAAATAAATGTATATAATTAAAATGAATTCATATTTTGGGGTGATTCGCTCTCAAAATAAAACATTTGCTAGTCCCATCTCCACTTCCCTGGAAATAGCTAGCTAGGGTTCAGACTAACATTAATACCTGGAAAACCATCTCACAGTCACATCCAGAGACTCCTATAAAACAAAACTATTAGTTTACTACTCCAGCCAGGTAAACTGCATACATAGTTACACGATAGGGTATGCTTTACCGTTATTATTGTCAAGACCGAGGTACTTGAGTTCCGTAGTTTCGAGTAAAGTTGCTCCACTCCACCACCGAAGAAGAAACCTCAGTAGACGTGTGTCGGTAATTACAAGTGTGTGAAATTTGTCTCCAAATTCAAAAGAGTAACATTTTAATGCTCGTCAATTTGAATGCACGCATGTCACTTGATCCACAAATGCAGATTCACAAACCAATTTTACATTTGAGAATTATTTGAGCCTTATTGCAACTAATGCATATGGACATAGGAAAAATATATAATTGTTTTAGGTGTTTGTGCAAAATGTAAAAGTTGGATTCATGAATATGTATGCATTTGTACAAATCATTGAACATTCACAAGTTGACTCCTATTAGTATTAATAATTATGAGACAAATCTCTCCATACAGCGGCCATTTACAGCAAGTTAACAAACTTAAGGTTAAATAGTTAACTTGAAGTTAACAGGTTGATAGCCAGACCCATGATTTTATTGTCAAATAATGAAAGAAGTTCGCTGCTATTAACAAGGAGCCATCAGTCCATTTGCATGAAATTAATACTATTGAACCACATTAATGCATTTTAATACAACGTGCTGTGGCCTATATTTGCATAAAATACAAAATAGGCCTAATGAATGAAAATGTATGTCCTGCATAATCGGCATAGCCTTTTTCAAGTCTATAATTATCTAGCACCAGCACCACAACTATGCCTTATACCAGATATATTATTGGTATTGGGATGCAAATGTGGCTGAAATTATTCATTACCCTTGCACTTTTCTCGGAACTAAGTTGAAACTAAGTATTTGGTATCGGCCATTCTTTATTTCATATTGAATAGAACAGAAACTTTGCTTTTGATTTATGATTTACGCTTTCTGTAGCTCTGAATACGATTTCTACACTTTTCGACTGGTAGTTTGGCTCTTCTTGAACAAACTGCTCCAGTTCTCTCAGGTTTGATGGGTGTCATCTCCCAACTGCAAGTTTAAGCTCTTTCCCCAAATGTTTAATGGGGTTCAGAGCAGGACTCATAGCAGGCCACTTCAGAATGGTCAAATGCTTTCTTCTCATCCATTCTTGGGTGCCTTTTGAGGTATGTTTGTGGTCATTATCCTGCTGGAAGACCCATGACCTGTGACAAAGACACAGGGGTGTACGTTTCTCTCCAAAATGCCTTGGTAGTCTTCTGATTTCATTGCGCCCTGCACAGATTCAAGGCAACCGCAAAAAAATCAACACAAAACATCACTGAGCCTCCTCCATGTTTCACGGTAGGCATGGGGTTCTTTAGTTTCAAAGCTTCATTTTGTCTTCTGTGAACATAGAGTTGGTATGATTTTTCAAACTGGACAAGTGGCCAAATAGCTTGGAATTATGTGAAATTGATCTGTCTGAGATCATACGTTGTGTTGTAACATGTTGTCAATGTAAAAAATCAATGCGTTAACAATATGTTAAGAATGCACAAACATGTTTTCGCGATGTCAACATGTTTTTTTAACGTTGTCTTACACAATTTAAATAAGCATGCGTAATTTCACTTTATCATAAAATGTTTTTTGAGCTATTAATTCCATGCGCATTGTGCATATTTGCACGTGAAATTTTGTGTACCAATGAGAGAGCGTGCACCTAAGTAGGCCTTTATGACCCCTTTGGCTTTCCATATGTGTGCGTGTGCATGCACATGTGTGCTCATGCATGTGTATGTGTTTTTATGTGTGTGTGTGTGTGTGTGTGTGTGTGTGTGGGCGCCCATGTGTTTGTGAGTGTTGCATTACACCATAAATTCCTTCTTCTGCCTTCTGAAGACACCAATGTGTAAATCAGTACTTTTGGTGTGTGAAAAACTGTGGTTTGGTGTTGTTACATTACATTTAGCCATTTAGCAGATGCTTTTATCCAAAGTGAGGAAACTGGACAGTCAGAACACAAGGTTAGCAGTTAGTTACATCTCAGAGTTTCAGAGGGATACATCTTAAAGTTCAACAGAGAAGCTGTTCTCGGATGTTAATTTATTTTGAAGATTGGGTGGGCTTCTGCAGCTTGCATGGAGTTAAGTAGCTTGTTCCATCATCGAGGTAAGGTACCACTCATGAGTCTGGAGGACTGTCAATGAGTTCCACACTGTTCCTTAGTAGTGGACCCCAGAGGGCATGTATAGGGACAGGTGAGAGATGTGATGTGGTGGGTTGCAGATCCAAAGACACAACAATGAATGCCAACATCTAGGAGTTTAACTGGATGCAGGCAGTTGCATGCAGGTATTCCATATTCTGTACAGAGGTTTAGCAGCAGTGCATGCTGGTAGCCCAGCAGCTAGTAAAGCAGTAGTCCAGCTGTGAGATGACCAGAGGTCACTGGTGGTCCAAGAGCTGGGTCAGGAACCATCTGATCCTCCCGATGTTGTATACAGAGCTCATCTGCAGGATCGGGAGACAGATGCAACATGGTCAGTAAACATTATCTCATAACATTAAATCATAACCTAGTCTCAGCCTCTTGTGTTCATTTGCACTACGACTGCACCATGCAACTCATTTCTGAGCGTCTGATACATAGAGCAAGTTAAGCTGTGCAGCGCCTTGAAGAAACTCAAGACAAGATTCTCATTGGCTATCAGCGTTGTCACTCACAGAAATGTAGACGAAGCTCCGGCGCAACACGGGTGAATCAGGTTTATTCTCATATTTACATCCATGGGTTCATTCAGTCCACCAATATATCTTTTTTTATTTTCGTAGCCATCTGAGCAATTGTTGTAAATCACATTTTAAATCGCGTTTGTTTCACCACTGGTCTGTTTTTATAGAAGTACTGTTTCCGGCGTACTGCCTGTGATTGGTCGCGCTTGCATGACAATCAAGACCTCTTCTTGACAAGTAGGCGGTTCTTGACTAATAACCTCTGTCCCAGACTTTCTGTATGGAAAGGCTGGCTCTGCCAGACTAATCATGACCCTGTGCTAGTTACATAGCAAGTATGTGTGTGTGTGTGTGTGTGTGGGGGGGGGGGGGGATATGACACCTCATCAGATTTGAATTATTTTATTATTGTCATTTCATTTTTACATTTTTTGTTTTGTTATTAGTACTATTTAGCCAATTTGAATGACCTTACGTTTGTATTTGTATGGGTGAGATACTTAAGCTAAATTTGTCTTGTCTCAGCTGGACATTGTTTTTACTAATGTCTGTTGTTTTTAGCTATTATGTTATGCAAACAATACAACTAAACAATAACTAAAAACTAGGTGTGCTTCCTTGTGGTTTGATGTTGTTTTCGTGAGTTATAGTGTGTTACAATGTTTCAGTGTGTTTTAGAGTGATTAGGTATGTTATAGTGTGGCTAGGTGTGTTACAATGTTTGTGTGTATTAGAGTGATTAGGTATGTTATAGTGTGGCTAGGTGTGTTTTAGAGTGATTAGGTATGTTATAGTGTGGCTAGGTGTGGTTGTGTGTTGTTTGGTGAGTTATAGTGTGTTTCAGTGTGTTTTAGAGTGATTAGGTATGTTATAGTATGTTTCA
>OMNR01099839.1:2139-15565 GCA_900303205.1 Mora moro
AAGACCTCACGAAGATCAAATCTTCACCAGATTCCTCAGATTCTTCCTCATATCAAACCTGTTACTGCCACACCTCCATGTAGAGTCCTCCTCTAGCTGGCTGAGCTCTGTCTGCTCACACACTACTGAACACCTCCATGTAGAGTCCTCCTCTAGCTGTCTGAGCTCTGTCTGCTCACACACTACTGAACACCTCCATGTAGAGTCCTCCTCTAGGTGTCTGAGCTCTGTCTGCTCACACATTTTACATTTACATTTAGGGCATTTAGCAGACACTTTTATCCAAAGCGACTTACAAGTACATTTGTTAGAAAGAGACAGCAATATATTTCTGATGTAAATAAAGACATGAATAGAGCAGGTCTTCCAGCATTCCAAAGTGCAGGGCAATAGCAAAATATTTCCACTGCTGGGATGACTGCATAAGAGCAGGGAAGTAAAAAGTGCAAAAAACAATTATTCCAAAATGCAGGGGAATAGCAAAATATTCCCACTGCTAGGATGCCTGCATAAGAGCAGGGAAGTGCAATATAAGAGCAAAAATAAGTGCAAAAAATAAGTGCAAAAAAGGTGCAATAAGTACAAGTGACAAAATACAAATACAATACAAAGTGCAAAGTTAAGCAGAGTCTAGGTGAACTCTGAACAAATGGGTCTTGAGTCTCTTGCGGAAGGTGGCGAGCGTCTCTGCCGTCCTGACAACGGCAGGTAGCTCATTCCACCACTGTGGTGCCAGAACGGAGAAGAGTTGGGACTTGGCAGAGCGATGTTTGCCAGTTCGGAGTGATGGTGGTACCAGACGTCCCGCTGAGGTTGTTGAGCGGAGTGATCGGGCTGGTGTGTGGGGTTTATTTTTTTTACAGAAATTGCCTACATTTATTTTGATTTGTATATATTCTATCTATATTAATATCTATATCCACACACACCCACTCCCTAAATATATACATTATGTACATCTGAAGCCCCAAAGATGGAAATGTGGGGCTTCAGGGGACGTCCCGACGTACTGCTAATAGACAGGGTCTATTTCCTGCCGAAGCAGGCAGTGAAGGGCCTGGCCATGGCTCTGGCGAAGGAGGACCACAAGCCCCTCTTCTCACTGGTGGGCATCCCTACAATGCCCATCCCTACAATACTGTTTTCAATAATTCTAATTCCTTTTCAACGCAATAATTCTCTATACAACAAGTTTAAACATGTTGTCTTGACTTGGTAGCCTCCAGTGGAGCGGCCTTGGGCTTCCTTCCCAACAATAATTTAAAATTCTTGTACAATAACTTCTGACCCCTTCTGAGGGCTATGTTTGAATAACTTATCGAGAGTGGAAGTGCTAGTCGGCTGGTTCTCCGCCGGGCCTACAAAATATTAATGATTCATTAGAAATTGTTTGTGTTTCCAATAATTGTAACACATCCAGGCTCTGTTGGGAGACAATTCTGCTCACCTTCAATGCCAGTGGGGCGTCAGACTCCAGGTCGGCGTTATAGCGCATGGAAAAGGGCCCAGTCGGCCTATTTTCACACCACTGACACCAGCACTCGCACCCTTGGACTTGTAGGCCGCCAACCAGAGCCTGCCACAGGGACTCCCCAAAGGTGCCATGGAGACCTTCCTTGTGGACAAAGTCAGCTAAGGTCATCTCATTGGCCAGGGATCTAGAAGAGAACCAATGAAAAATGAGTGAACACATTTGCTTACGGTTCCAAATGTTGGTAAAAGTACCAGTGTTGATACGGCCCATCAGTGACGAAAATATAAAACCTGTCATTCTTCTGACTATATTCATCATCAAAATTAAATGTAAGAAATCCCTTCAAAGTATCAAATGCATTGTGCATATTTTAAGCCAATTCATCTAATTCATGAATTAATTAATAAATACACATTGATCATGTGCTGGTTAACTACTTATCGTCGCCATTAAATAAAAAGTAAAGTACCAGAATATAATTAATATATAGCTGCCATTTGACAAAGTAAAGGGAAAGCTGTGCAGTCCAACCACTGTAGCTTCATAACAGAACCAGGTGTCAGTATTATGCAACGAGTATCATACGAGTAATCGTGATGAAGGAAAATCCTCACTGGGTACTAGCTGTGGCTGCCACTGTCCACATCATTGCGGACATCAGTGCAGTCGCGAGTTAACGTTACAGCTCGACTCTCACTGCTTCTACCGGTTCACTTTAGGGTTTCTTCCATCGGCTCGCTGTTTATAAAATATCTAAAGTCAGCCAAATGCTTTCTCTACAGAATACAGTCGCAAGGCTGAATGCTTTTCCATGTTGGATCGCCATCACAGGCTGTCTGTTACTCTGTTTGTCTGTTACTCTGTTCATAAAAAAAAAACCTGTTCTATTAATAGTTCTCTTACTCTTATGATCAAAAACATTGATCTGAAGCTCAATAGTTAGTCTGTTCTTTAGTTTTCTAACAAACAATAAATATAGCAACTTTTCTAAAAATGATGGAGCAACCTCTCTGTGGAGGTTCAGGTGGAGGGTTCGGCCGCTGGATGTGCTGGGTCCAGCCGACGCCTCAACCATCGCTGACTATGTCCTCTTCCACGTGGGGAAGAGGGCGTATGGGGCGTATGACGGCCCATACGCCGACTCTACGTGGAGATACAAACAAAGCACATCCAGAGCACAGACTGGAGGAAAGGTGGTGGGGGGCATACCTACCTCCTCCTGGTACTGCTGTGCTAGCTGCCATGTGATCTGCCATGTGGTCCCGGGGTGCTCTGGGTCTTTGTCCCCCCTGACCCCAGCGGTGTGGAGGGTCCGTAGCGGTGTGGAGGGTCCGTAGCGGTGTGGAGGGTCCGTAGCGGTGTGGAGGGTCAGTAGCGGTGTGGAGGGTCCGTAGCGGTGTGGAGGGTCAGTAGCGGTGTGGAGGGTCCGTAGCGGTGTGGAGGGTCCGTAGCGGTGTGGAGGGTCCGTAGCGGTGTGGAGGGTCCGTAGCGGTGTGGAGGGTCAGTAGCGGTGTGGAGGGTCAGTGCTGGCCGGCGTTGGACAGCGGCTCGGTGATGTCGTGGCTGCTCATAATGTAGAGGCAGTTTTTGACAGCAAAGATGGAGTGAGCAGCCCTGGGCACCTGAGAGAGAGAGAGAGAGAGACATTTGTTAGTTGAGTACTTTTCACTCTGTATACCTTTTTAAGTTGGTATTGTGTTGTATTTTCTGATACAACATGAGCCCACCTGGACGTTGAGCTTCACCAGTACGTCACTGCCCCTGGGGTGACCCGGCAGGCGGCCCCCGGCCCCGCATCCACAGCCGTGGAGCTCCTTGGCTCCGGACTCGTCCTGCAGCAGGACCAGAGTGTGGTTGTTCCCGCACCACACGTCCACAGGCCTCATGGACACTGCCACCTAGAGGGGAGGAGGCCACGGTGAGCTCAAACAACCATGAGACCATTTTGAAGACTATGCCGGATGGAGTATGCAATAGGGAGAGGGCAACCAATATGGAATATGGAGATTATTTCAGTCAATGTTCCATACCAGTTGACCTGGTATTAATACCCTTTGGAAAAATACTTTATTTAACAGTTATTATGCATTACAAAGCATATATTTAAAAAGCTATAATACTCAATCACTCACACACACACACACATAAATACAGACCTGAGTGAGTTGTCCATGGTTAACTCCGTCCCCGGTTGCTAACTGACCAAAGCGGTTATCTCCCTGGGTGAAGAGGTCCCCCCTCTCATCCACCAGGCAGAGATGGCTGGGGCCCATGGAAAACTTCACCACCTGCCAAGATAGCACAGAAAACAGCAAAATATTGGAATTATTCAAAACGTCAAACATCAACTGACACCACGACACGGCCCACGTGTTTTTGCCATTGTTTTTGAACCAGCATGATGGAGTACGGTGAAGTTGTTTGGCGTTACTACCTTGGTGGGCAGCGGCAGAGGTACCGGTGTACGCAAGGCAGGCCGGACCTGCTGGTCGCCAAAGAACTGCGCGCAGAGAGCTGCGGAGTACACCTCCAGATGCACCATCCCGTCACCTTCTGAGGGAATACAGAGATAGCAGTGAACACTGCCAGTCTACACCAGAGGCTCTGGAACCCACTGGTTTACCACGAGAGGACATCAATGTATGATGATCCCCAAGAGTAGGATTTCTGTTTTTTTTTGTAATTGAGACGTATTTGAAAAAGAATCAAGGACCACTGGCAATACAGCCCTTTCACAGAGACATCCTAGGATAAGCACAGGTGTCGCTCATAACACTAATCATGGGTCTGCTCCTTCTATGTACCAGGGAGTCGTCCACCTTCCCTGTGTCTGAGAGACGGAGGTGACGGAGCATATCGGAGGTTTGGACTGTGTCCCTTCCCATTGGACAGGAGTCCGATGAGGACTGTATGTAGTACCAGTATGTTTTATATTTACATTTAGTTATTTAGCAGGCGCTTTCATCCAAAGACACACACAAATGATGCTTTTGACTGTTAGCCTCAGCCTAACTAGCCCAGCTACTCCAACCAATCAAAGTTGGAGTAGCTGCAAAAAAAACCCACCTTTGGGTGTAGCTTGGTTGTGCATTTGGGCTTCTACCATGTCGTTTTTCCGTACAATACCATAGTCAATACAATGCAATGAATCAATCAAGGGATCTACATGGGAAATGTCCTTTAAATCTACTGACCAGACAGCAGCAGCAGCAGCTGGCGGTGGACATTAAGAGCCGGTGAGGCGGATCTGGGTGAAGACCAGCGAAGGATGAAAGTTCATCTGGAACACAAGTCTTCTGGTGCCCAGGTGGTAGACGGCCACTTCGCTGCTTCCCTGGGAGACATCCTGGCATGCACGTCATGACCGCCCCCCCCCGGGCGGTCTTGACGTAGACGTATCTACGGTACATGGTGTCGCTGTGAGGATCCACCGCAAAACTGTGTGGAACAGAATAGAATAGAACAAAATTAACGGTTAGGTTGGAGGGGTCAATCTGATTATTATCGTGATACTTCGTGCTTATCTACTAGCCTACAGTATGTCACTCAACATGTAAACAAGGTATGTTTTCTTCCTCTGATTTCAAGAAACAGCCGGTTATGTTCATGGCCCATTTTAGGCACCAACCTTCCCATCTCTGGGTGTTTCTCACATCTTGCCAAGAACCTGTCGATTGGTGGGAAATATATGTAGGGCATCAGATTCCTCTCCGGTGACGCACTGTTTGAAAGTTGTGATGTCAGAGGCAAGAAGGGGGGTTTTCTTGAGTCAAACTCCAACAATTATACAATTCTGCAAACTGAATTCTTCTGCCTGACAATCTGTGAGCTATGCTATGTGGAAATGATTAGTCCACAGGTTCACACTCTAAACATCAGCATACACAGGCTGAGCTTTGATTGGTGGCAACTGATAAAAATCACCCACTGCTAGAATGCTGACATTTCCAAACAACGAATAGTCCCTGCATTGTGTCATTGTTGTCTTAGCTGATTATGAATATGCCAGAAGTGTATTGCTAACCATGGAGATTTCATCAATGAGAATTGATGACAAGAATTAGTAAATTGGATAAAGCTGCCTGAAGAGTGTTCATTTTTTCTTGGCTTAAAGCCACATACGTGTCAATCAATCCTTGTCCCTATACAAGACGTGCTGTGGATTGTGTTGGCGTCCAGTGCAAAGGCGGACACTCCAGTGGGACTCGTTAAGAGAACGGTGACATCGTCTGGGTTGCTGCAACTTTGAGCCAAGATACGAGAACACCCATACTCAATAGTTTTAATCAAGTGGCTCTTGCCCGTGCTCCCCTGGTAACAAGAAGACAGAACGGTTCAGGATCTGCGCCACATACCTTTCTTTGCGCAATTTATTAAATATTTCCGACCGCATTAAGTCAAAAGCCCGGTCCTTGCTAATTCTGTGCTTCCTAAATCCAACTGTAGGAGTATATAGCTCACCATTTGCAAGGTCTGGGATCTTCTGTCTTATTGTCCTCAGAGTCTTTTCTTTCCCTACCAAACATTCTAACCGCTCCAACTCTGATTCAGGACACAGTTCAGCCCAAGCATCTTCCCTTATCCCTCCCTCGTCTATAGCTTGTTGTGCTGTGTTCTGACTCCTTTTCAAACAAACCTCGGTTGGATTCAATGATACTTTTCACCGACTGCATTTCACCATTTCTATCATCACCCGTTCAAAGGACTGAATGGTTCCGGTTCCAAGTCTGTATCCATGGAGTATGGCTAGAACAACTGCAATATGCTATGGTGATCCTTCTCAGAGTCTTTAGTCGGAGACAAACACCCATACCTGACTACAGCTGCTTCTGTATGTGTTCTTCTCCTAAGAAACACACAGTTGTTCTCTAATTTCACAACTGGATCATCATCCTCCAATTCCCTGTTGGGGACCTCGGTGTCTCTGAGTACACGGTACTCAGAGCAGAACAGGACACAGGACACATGTCCTGGAAGCAGGGATTTTTTAGGTGTATTTAGGTACCTGTCTACAATACTTGTCATCCATAGATGTTTCATATCAAAATGATCATTTGCTGCCTGTTGCTGCGATACAGACAAAGGTCTACTCATTTGAATAGGATGCTCACCAGTAGGAATGAATACATTCTTTTAAACGCATACCAGTGGTTCTGTACACAAACACTTCTCTGTTTGTAAGACAAGCCCAGCCAATGTATTTCATGGCTTCTTTAGCGCTAACATTACCATGGGATGCTTCTTCATGAGCTTGGCCTCAGAGCGAACCATAATTGTACACACCACATGAATATGCGTCAGTGACATGTACGTCCAGATTTGCATTCCATGCTCGCAGTAAATCGGGGTTGTACTGATTTATCCACACACTGTCAGGCTGTCTCTTTAAAACAACTTTGATTCTGTTGGCTACTTTATAACTAGCAACTTCCAACACAGTCTGAGATAGTCCCATAGAGTGCAGCAATTCATTCATGTCTTCAAAACCATGATTCGGAAGGTGAATCAAGTCTTTTAGCCTTGTCAGAATTGTACTACTGCTACTTCCGATTTCATATGAGCATGGAGTTCTTCTTCCCAACTGGCATAATTATTGGAGCTGGTGGTTTCAGTGTTTTCTGTTGTCTTCAACTCAGTCTCCTTTGCCAATACTTTCCCTGGTCTTACTATAAATGTACGGTTAGAAACTATCTACACGTAGTGTCCTTCTTCCTTCTTCTTTCAAGTTTTAGCATGCTTCGAGCTGTGGCGCTGAACAGTGCTGACTATCTCAAAGAATTCCTCATCTTGAACTGGTGGTCATTCAGATGAGATGTAATCATCAATAAAGTCTATGACGTCAGAGTCTGAGTCTATTCCCGGTGTGTCCTTGACCCAGAACAAACCGCGTACTGGTGCGGCTTTAGACCTTATTGCATCCTTTACGAAACGATGCCATCTATGGTCAAACATCCTTGCAGCAGTAACAGGGTACTCTTTTAACAATGAACATCTCTCAAACCATGTTAGTCCCTCTACCTTCAGCTGTTTGATGACACAGTTCATGTGACATAAAGAAGCCAGGAATGGAAAGCTGTTTAATCATAGCAAATATATCTTTCTGTGCTTGCAGAAGGGTGGTGTCAAGAATTTGTACCCATCATCACGTTCCAGTAACTTCTTTAATGCTTCTGGACTAGTTAGAATAGCAGCAACGTTGTCGTTACAAACAGCTTCATCTGTCCCTTTCCTAAGCCCTATTGAAACCTTTGAAAGCACCTGTTGAACTTCAGATAAGTATTGAGCATAGAAAAGAAAGTCACTGTTCTTTGCAAATCTACCATCTGCATTTAACAAAAACGTGCATTCAAGTATTTAGCTGAAGTAGGATGAACACATGAAATGTAGGAGCCCCTTTTGTGTATAATACAGGAAAACACATCATTACTAATGTCTTCTAGAAGGTTAATAGGGCGGTTCCCTTCTGCTGGTGCAATACTTAACCGAGAGTCAAACTGCTGATCTAAGAGTTCTGGTGCTATATGTACTGGTTGAAGACACGTGTCACGAAAAAGACCTGGTTGAGCTTGATCAATATGGGCCACCAGCTCTTCCTCTCCCTCTGGAACCTCTACAATGTCATTACTGGCGCTAGCGTTTCCTGCATCGTTATCAATTTCATGCTCAATTACTACCAGCACTATGACTCTCATCTTGGTCCATGCCTACGTCTTCACTGGCACTAACAGGGTTCAGCCAATCACGGTCTAGAGTAATATCCTTATACCCACGCATTCTGCTCTGTCAAGTACTCCAAAGCATCAAACACTGTCTTGGAATGTCCATGTTGCTTCTGTTTAGTACCCCTTGTACGTCAGTGTACGCTTCAACTCTACGCCTGATTGATTTGGTCATCGTTCTCCTGCCTGGGAAGGACGCTTATAATTTCAGCCACATTACTCGGCACACGTGTTGTTGGGCCCTCGCAAGCATTCTGGCCACCTTTAGGTCTCGGGACAGTTCTCATAAATGGTGTGTGGTGTGCAATCAAATGTTGCTCGAGGGAATTGAATTCCTTCAATACAGTTGGAATAGGTTCCAATTGTAAATTGTTTACAACTTGCTTGCTTGGGCAACACCCCTTTGGATACCGTTTTGTGGCATGTGAAACATATCCATAGCTTAGCTGGTGTGTTTTGTACCCTGCACTCTGTAAGACATTCGCTATCCCATGTGTGTAAATAAGTGGATGTGATGCCATAGCAGCGACCTTATTACCTCTTAACAAGTAGTCATCCCTGTCGCGTACCTGCTTTCTAAACACCAAACGATGGCACACTGAACAAACAAACACCTGGGCCTCGCTTCACACTTTTCCTAAACTTTTCAATTAAGGCAATGCTGTTTTGTTTGTTCTTATGCTTTTCCACATGCTCCAAGCTGTCACTACGGTGCTTTTGGTTAAAAGCATTGTCTGTGTGATACTTTGTTTTTTGCGTTGACTGTTCTTTTTAACTTTAAAGCATATTTAGTTCTACTCAGCTCTTAAGCACTCTGCTGGCATTTCAAGTCAGATGCATATTAGTTTTTTCCGTCATCTCTGAGATCATCTGTTAGGGGGTTGTTGTTTAGGACTTAAACGCACAACACGGGAGACGGGAAAGTCCAAAATGCCCGCACAGGCTTTTAATGAACGAAAAGGAATAACTACAACTAAAACTACGATCCCGTGGACCGGAAAAAGGGAGCAGCGGGAAACAGGCTTGCTCCAGGCGGGGAAGTCCGAGCACTAGGGCGGGAGAAAACAAAAGGGGTTTTAGATCTCACACAACTATAAGCAATGTGTCAAAGGCGAGGGTTTGCGCGCTACGCTAGGTACATGACCAAGGAGTAGGACGAAAAGATCTAGCGATGAGTGGAGAGGGAAACCGGGTTCTTGTAGGGCAGGTGGTGATTGCCAATCGGGAGCAGGTGTGGATTAGACGGCTCACTGCTGTCTTCTTGCCCGTAGAGGGCGCCGTGGAGGCGAAGGGATGGCCAGAGCTGTAACATCATCTCCATCTGTAGCATATTTGCCCTTACTCCTCTCTTTTGTATTACTTCTGTAGGTTTCATCACTCTCATATTTCCTTTTCATAATCAAGTTATGGTGCTTTTGGTTAGTATTCTTCCCATCCCATTCTGATACTATGCTCGGCGTGTTGCTAATAACATTAGCAGTGCTGCGTTCCTTTGGACGAAGCTGCATTTGATTGGAATCTTTGCTAACCAAAATGGCATTACGTGCTGATGCACATAAATAGGAATCAAGCACACTTTTGACACATGTAACAACATCATAGTGGTTGAGACAAATACCCGTGTTATCTGAAGCCTGACCTCTGTAAACGGTCCGTCTATCGCTATTGTACGTATAAATATGAACACCCAAAAGATTTGCTGCTGCCCTTATCTCCATCTCCGTGGTCCATGTGTGTTACAATACTGCATCCGTGACATCTTTACAGATTGGTCTACTGAACTGTACCCGTGCCTCAGAAATGAGGTGAAATCTGTGCTGTTTTCTACCATACTGAATGTTTTGCAATGGCTTTACAAACTTTCAAGTGCACATTCAGCGTTTCCATTGGATAAAAGGGTTCACGACACAACGACCATCTTCTGCGAAAACACCATATGGGTTTCCAGCATGAGAATCAAACAACACAAAGCCACCTTGACATTTAAAAATCGCACATGTTCTCCCATGCGTAGTGAAAAATCCCATTTCATAATCCATCAAAATAATCTGAAGGGCTTGCTCAAGAGAGGACAACACTTCACTATGTTCACCATAACTGTCAACACCCATTATGCCAGCACAAGTAACTCCAATCTGAACAGAGTATGTGACTCCCTTGAAAACATGAACGGAAGGCAAGTCCGTCACAAGGAGGAAACCTGTGCATTTGTCTACCAAGTTGTTATCTGTATATAGTTTAGCATACAACACATCCCCATCATCTAACACCTTGTTAAGGGCATCCCTCCGCCATGTTGGGAGGGGTTCAGCCTGGTTTGTAATCACTGCCGTCTCGGAGATATGGGCCGTTGAAACTAAAAATAATAATAACACCCAAACCCTACAATAACAGTAGGTATCCAAAGATACTCTAAGTACAAAAACAAAGAGAACACATTGTAAATGTCATCGACTCAAGACAAGCACGTCATCTGTTAAGGTTTGTTATTGATTCTTGGACCTCGAGTGTTGACAGAGCGAATGCAGCTGCTGGCTCCGTGAGGTAAGACCCCAGGATGCATCTCTGCACAAAATGTAACGATAATAACTTATTAACTTATGAACTCAATAAAGAAATGTGAAATCAGTTGGAATGTCTTAGCTTAATTCCCAAAAAAGGATTAGGATTATTTATTTATTTTATTTTATTTATTTTATTTTATGTCATATACTTTTATTTATATTTTCTTCATGTCAAAAATGTTAATTCGTGAATTACAACATCTGTACCGTCGGTACACGGCCCCAGGATGTATTTTAACAATGGCCGCCAACATGAACAGCACACATATGATAATATAATAATATAAATATAATAATACTCATCAACGTCCTCATCGGCATCACCACGTATTGGCAAGTATGTGTACACATAACAGGGTTTGACTCCGGGTTTTTCTCATTGTGCTTACACAGAATTGACATACAGTGACAACAAGGCTAAACGTGAACATTTAACTACTACAGATGTAAATATATTGAAAAAAGTATATATATGAAAAACAACAATGACGTTTGCACTAAAAAGACAATGGTGCAGAGTGCAAAGATGCTGAAATAAATATGGGTGATGAACAGGTTTATTTATATCCATGAGGCAGGTGGATGTATATGCATGTATACAATATACAGTATATGCATGTATACAATATACAGTATATGCAGTGTGCTTATATTTAGATTTGACGACGATATGTTAAACACTGTGTTTAAACAACTAGCTTTGCTGCAAACCAGGGTTTGTTGCATGTGCAATGGTCTTAGCGATAACTTATGTATTGGAATGTCTTTGTTTAATTCACAGCAAAAGGATTTCAAGAAATAATAACAAAACATCTTAAAACAAAGCCAAACACACGTGTACGACCTAGCAGTAGTTCTCTACAGCGAACACTAGGTGGCAGTGTTCCCAAAGAGTTCAAACACACAGCGATGTCGCCAGTGGAAAACACCAGAAACCTTTCAGTGGTACAGCTTAACGATGAGCAAGTTTGTCCTTCTATTCAAGAATACAAAAAATATTTGACAAATAACCTTCCTTCTTAGGATGTATTAAAGTTGGAATTGTAGCAATGCGCTAAGTGGACCTGGGCAAGGCATAGGCATGGTTTTATTCCTTTTATGCTTGTTATGCTTGTTATAACCATCTGACTCCATTGTTACGGTAACTGCTTCGCAATTTTAAAGCAGTCTGTTAATTGTTGAATGGTGTTATTGATCAATTAGGGTACTGTTACATTACATAGTATAATAGCCACATTATATGTGCCTCTCTCCCCCCCCTCCCTCTCTCTCTCTTTCTCTCTCTCCCTCTCTCTCTCTCTCTCTCTCCCTCCCTCTCTCTCTCTCTCTCTCTCTCGCTCTCTCTCTCACACTCACACACTTTATCTAAATTAAATTCATAGATGTATTTATTGGCAAGGTAAACCTACATTTACATTGCCATGAAATAAGCTGTGTGTAAGTGTAATTAGTCAAGAATACAATAATGCAATTACTAGAGTATACAGTGAAAAGTGTTGAATAAGTTGAATAAGACATAGGGCCTATATTATATTATTACAGAGTAAACCTCTCTCTCTCTTTCTCTCTCTCTGTGTTTTCCTTTCAAAAGACCCCAATAGACTGGACACCGTCCACTCTGAAAAGCAGGGAGACAATGAGCGACCAGGGATGAGCTAAACCTTGTTTTGGAATTCCTTGCATTCCTTTGGGGTGTTGTTCCCGCCCAGCTAATCGCAGCTTAGCGCTAAACCAACATATTTGGCGTAACCTCGTTGGTGTGCGTTCTCGTCTCACGACAGAGAAGTGAGAACGCCTGGAATGGGGTGCTTTGAACGTCGATAGTGGCGAGAGAGAGGGGGGCGGGACTTCCGAGGGAGCGATACCGGTCTCCGTTACATGTTTAGTGGCGAGAGAGACGGAGGCTATAGGATATTACTTTGTCAAATTCTCCGTAAAATTAAACTCCACATTTCTTCCCCTTGCGTACGTACGAATGCAGTTAACCTCCCCTCCAAATCGGGTAGCCGGGTAACTGGGGGAGAGGTGAGAGACGATGAGAGGGAGAGAAGTGAGGGAATGTTATCATTCAACAGGGGACGAAGAAGACGAGAGAGAGAGAGAGAGCGAGAGAGAGAGAGGTGAGGCTATCCCTCCTTCTCTCCGGTGAGTTTCGAAAAAGTGGGGATTCCCGTCGAGAACAGACAAGGTTTTATGAGGTTCCGAGAGAGCGAGAGAGAGAGGAGTGTTTGTTCCGAGAGGAGAACTCTCGCTCTGCGGACGGAAAGTGGAGTGCTTTGGCGTTGGGTGAGGGGCGAGGGCTGAATGAGGCGTCTGTGGACCTCCGGAGTCTCCCAGGCGCCATGATCACCCCCCCAAACCCCCGACCCCCCGGGGTTACGGTCGGGGGGTCCGAGATGCTCGCTGTTAGACAATCCCTCAACACACACACACACACACACACTTATGTATACATACATATATACTGTATACTATATACACACACATATATATGCATATATATATATATATAGATATATACACACATATATACATGTGCATACAGTTTTAATGCGGGCACGCACACACACACACACACGCTCTCTGTGTCTCTCGTGCCGCGTGTAGCGATGACTCCAGCCAGCCTGTGGGACTCCGGGTCCTAGCGGCGTCTGCCTTTATGACTCGTT
>OMNR01099854.1:7871-21695 GCA_900303205.1 Mora moro
GAACCATTCCAATCCGACTTCCGCACCAAACACAGTACAGAAACAGCTCTACTCAAAATCACCAACGACATCCTTCTCTCTGCTGACTCTGGCTCCCTCACCATCCTCATCCTCCTCGACCTCACCGCCGCCTTCGACACCATCAACCACTCCATCCTCCTCTCACACCTTCAACAGTCCCTTAACATCTCTGGCACCGTCCTATCCTGGTTCACCTCCTACCTCTCTGACAGGCATCTCCATAAACAAATGCAAATCCTCCACCGCCCCAGTCACTCATGGTGTCCCCCAAGGCTCAGTGCTCGGCCCCCTCCTCTTCATTCTATACATTCTCCCCCTTGGACAAATTCTCCGTCACCATGGCCTTCGTTTCCACTGCTACGCTGACGACACCCAACTCTACCTCCCCACCAAGTCCATCACCCCAACCACCCGCTCCACCCTCACCGCCTGCCTTGCAGATATAAAAACATGGATGCAACAAAACTTTCTCCAACTCAACTGCAACAAATCCGAAATCCTTATTATTGGCCCAAACTCCCTCCCCCGCACTGCACCGACCTTCTCCCTCAATATCGACGGCTCCATTGTCACCCCCTCCACCCACGTCCGCAACCTTGGAATCATCCTTGACCCCACCCTCTCATTCCTGCCCCACGTCAACCACATCACTATCACCCCTGTCCTCCACAACCTCCACTGGCTCCCAGTTAAATACAGGATCAGCTACAAAATACTACTCACCACCTTCAAAGCCCTAAATAACCTGGCCCCTCCCTACCTCTCTGACCTCCTCCCCCGACACACCCCTAACCGTCGCCTCAGGTCCACGGATGCAAACTACCTGACGGTCCCGAGGACCGAGCTCCGGACCCGGGGCGACAGGGCCTTCTCAGTAGCTGCACCCTCCCTCTGGAACACCCTCCCCACCCACATCCGACAACTTGCCACCCTCTCCTCCTTCAAACAGGCCCTCAAGACTCACCTCTTCAAACAGGCCCTCAAGACTCACCTCTTCAAACTTGCTTTCATCTGATTCACCATCCTCCCCCCATCTCAAATCCCCTACAACACCCGTGTTTTAATTGTTTCTGTTCCTTTGTTATTATTTTTTTTGTCTATTTGTTTATTGTAAAGCGGCTTTGAGTATTATGAAAAGCGCTATATAAATACCATATATTATTATTATTATTATTATTATTATTATTATTATTATTATTAACAAATGAATCATAACATATCAATACCTGGATATGGTGAAATTACTTATTTTGCAATAGTGATTATTATTATTATTATTCTGATATAATAACATGATAACTTGTACTACGATTATACTGTTGATATATAATGTTTATCTTATAAATCCAAAACCCCACATCACCCTTCATCCTCGTTGTGTCTCATGTGTTTTTCGGACGCCGGTGAATCAACCCTACTTGACACAGTATAGGCCTTTGTTTAGCGATACCACTGGTTGACAAACTTAATCACCCATGATGTAGACACTGGTGAGGCAACTCCAATTAAGCAACAGCCATATCGGATTAACCCACAGAAATGGGCTCAGGTGAAACCAGAGTAGCTGTATGTGGAAGAGATTGGAATGATTGAAAATGACTCGAGTGACTGGAGTTGTCCATTAGTCCCAGTGCCCAAGCCTGATTTAACTGTGCGCCCTTGTATTGATTACCGGAAGTTAAATAATGTAACTAAATCAGATGCATATCCTATACCCAGGCTCGAAGACTGTATTGACAAGATCGGCAATGCGCAGTATGTCTCCAAATTCGACTTATTGAAGGGATATTGGCAGGTGCCGTTAACAGAAAGGGCAAAAGAAGTGTCTGCATTTGTGACGCGAGTGTTCGTATCGCTGTCAGGTTCTCCCGTTTGGCATGAAAAATGTGCCGCCATTTACAATATAGTTTTCTGCAGCTTCGTTTGAGGGTTTGCATGTCTTCATTGAACTGCGCTGGTCTTTTTGTAGTTCACTTCTTACCAATAAGAGTCGATGTCTGCAGATAAGGCAGTAGTCATCAGTGAGACTATCCACGGAGCCCCTATAGTCAGAGAGAGGAGCAAGTGACATTGGTAACTTATCTGCCATGGCTGCAGTAGTTGCAGGGGTGACACGACGGCAGCTATAAGTAGCCTGGTGGTCGTCGTGGGGGCAGGATATGAACCTGGGAAGTGAGCAGAAAGTAGTCAGATAAAGCAAAAAAAAAAGTGAGTCAACCAAGTCCAAAATTTCAACACCATGGGTCAAGACAAGATCCAGCAAGACAAGATCCACCAATGACGAACATGTCTGTGAGAATCAGACGGATTATCTACATGAATGTTGAAATCCCCAATAAGGAAAACATTGTCAGAATATGTAACAAGATCAGCTGCAAATTCAGAGAACTCAGAGAACAGAAATCGATTGATAGTTATTTTTCGGTTATTTTTCGAATTTGAGATTAGAGCCACTCCACCACCTTTTTTTGATTCTCGAGATAGTTGTGAGTGAACGTAGTTGGGTGGGGTGGCTTTGTTTAATGGTAGATATAAGTCTGGTTTTAACAAACAGTTTCACATAGGCCCAGGATATCTATTTTATTTTCAACAATTAGATCCTGCACCAAGAGCGCTTTAGTTTAAAGCAATCTGATATGCATGAATCCAATTTTGAGCTCTTCCGATTTATTAAAGTTAGAGGTAGTTGAGTTACCACACAGTTCAGAGGAAGAGGACGGAGAAAATGAGATTTTTGCAGATTTGCGGTAGCCTTTACACTCGAGGCAGTATGGAGCAGCACCATAATACTAATGGGTGTAGGTGTACTATAAACCTCCAGTTGGCAGTCACTGCTGTGGCCAATATTAAAACATGGAGGTGCATCAGTGTCAGTATTACGTGCTACATCACCCAGGCTAACTGGCTTAGTGAACCCACACAGTGTTCTAGACTCTGCACCTTTGGCTAGTATGTTGGGAGCAGGTTCGCTAATCGCCTGCATCCCAGCGTGCTGTAAGTGAATGCGTCATGCCAGGCTAAGACATCTATCTATGTTTTCGGACAGAATTGAGCCGCCTAACCCAGTAGGGTGAAGGTTGTCTCTCATCAGCACACAAGGGTGGCCGAACAGGGAGGGCCAGTTATCTACAAAACCTAGGCCCTGCTCTAAACTATATCGAGCCAGCCAAAAGTTTGGGGACATTAATCTACTATAGCGCTCGTCATTACCCCTGACAGGTAATCAATGCTGACTTCTGATTGTCTCATCCTAGTATCGTTGGTGCTGACATGAATTACAATGCTGTCAAAACTAGTGTTGGTGTTGGGTGTGTCTAATCGAACTCTCAACTGTGTGTGGTCTTACCGCATGCTAGAACTGTAAGATTAGCTTGCATGTTGGGAGCCCTGACCCCTGCCTCCGTAAGTGACTTCTGCCGACAGGGTGGCACAGGAGTCCATGCTTACCTTGTTTGATGCAGAAATAGCTCCAACTTGGTGACAAATACAAATACAATACAGGTCGCTAATACAACAATCGGTTAAACAATCAGCTAAACTGAACTGAGATAGTGACCAATGAACCCTGAGAGCAAGTCACGATAAAGTTACATGATATTAACAGGATAGACAAGCAGCCATATAACGGATACACGTTGTCTGACCGGAAACTGGTAATGTTGAAGAAATGTATTCGTATTTTATTTGCCGTTTTATAAATTATTCTATTTTTGATTTTCATTTGGCGGTCTGTGAAATCCTTTTGGTGGCTGCTAAATAATTTGTAGAAATAATTATATTCCCCAACGTCAAAATTAAGTGATTTTGTATCTAATTAAGTGATTATGTATGAAACTGGCGCATTCCGTTAATATAGCTTCTTAAATGTGTACTACAATAAATCGGCCACGCTTAATGTTAAATAGTGTTATATACTATAGAGCTGATTCATAAAATGCTGTAACTCCCTCCAGTAACCACGAGCACAACCGTTCTTTAAAGGTTACATATTTTACTCCTTTTCAACAAGTTAATATGGGTTGCTGGGGTCCCCAAAACAGAACAGACATTTTGTGCTGAAAATACCACTCAAATTAAGCATTCTAGCATGCCTCTATACCACTCTGTTTCAGTCCTGTTCTCGACAGGCTGTTTCTGTCTGTAGTTTTCAATGCAAATGAGCTGCTGCACCCCATGCCCCACTCTGGAACTGGTTGTTGCTTTCCTGCTGTGCCTCCTTGATACCATGGTTACGGTGAGCATAACCCCCCCATGAAAACAACTGATATGGCTGGTAACAGAAACGCAGGAGTTCAGCCGCACATGTTTGATCTAGAATCTGACCCAGAACAAAGAGAGGCTCCTGCAGAAGTTCAAACATTATGAATGCAGCAGGACGTTTCTGAATGGTTTGTTAACAATTTTGGTGAACTTTGTTTTACACTGAAGGTGTAAACGATGTGAAAAAGCAATTCTGGATTAAATTATCCTGTCAAAACTATTTACATCAGCTGCAACGAGATTTGCGATATATAAGTAAGCACCGTGAAAAAAAAAAAGTTGACTCTGGTGAAGACAAGCTTATGCTGATTATTTTAACTCAAAAGAAAAAGAGTATGGGTCCATTCCATTTTAGAGAGTTGCACTGTTTGGTCCAGGAGCTCAAACTCTATCATGGGTGTTTCACACGGTATTTCCGTTTGGTTGGACAATTTGAGAACGTCTTGAGGATGCTAGTGCCCCATTTGAGGAGGCAAACTTCAGGGAGCCCATTGACCCTGAGCAGCGTTTTGCGGTGTGTCTCAGGTAAATAAATTATATTATAAAAAGTAAAGCCTGTTGATCATAGATCATAGAACTTTGGTACTCTGTATTTTGAAAGATTAAATAAGCATGGACACAACAGCACATTAGTTCATGTTTTACCCCTTGAATGATTATTATTTTTTTTTAAATAAACACTTATTTCAATTTTGATTCTTGCAACATATTTTAAAAAAAAGTTGGGACAGTAAAGCATTTACCACTTTGTAATGTTGCCATTCCTTTTCACAACACTTTTAGGGACGTTTAGGGACTGAAGACACCAAGTGATGAAGCATTTCAAGTCTAATTTTGTACCATTCTTCCTGCTAACAAGTCTTAAGGTGTGCAACAGTACGGGGTCTTTGTTGTCGCATTCTGCGTTTCAAAATGTGCCACACATTCTCTATTGGGGACAGGTTGGAACTGCAGGCAGAGCACCCGCACCCTCTTCTTCCACAGCTATGCCTTTGTAATGTGTGCAGAATGTGGTTTTAACAGTCTGGATGGTCCTTTTCTTCTTTGGTCCGGAGCAAACGATGTCCATTTCTTCCAAAAAAAAGACTTGAAATACTGATTTGTCTGACCACAATTCACGTTTACACTGTATGATGACCCATCGCAGATGCCTCCAAGCCCAGAGAAGTCGACCATGCTTCTGGACATGGTTAACATAAGGCTTCCTTTTGGCAAGTTTTAACTGCCATTTGTGGATGTAACAACGTATTGTAGTGCTTGACAAAGTTTGCCAAAGTAATCCTAAGTCATCTGTATCTGTTCAACCAACTAAATGCTCTGTATTTGTACTTGGAAGGGGCGGGGTTTACACCGGAAGTGGTTTGGGATTAAACAGGAACTGACTTGTTTTAAGGCTGAAATTGATATGGGTTGATCAGAAGTTGCTATATGTATAATTTATTAAAGTTAACCGGTAGAAGCAGTGAGAGTCGCGAGCTGTAACGTTAACTCGCGACTGCACCGCGTCTGGTACGAGCCAAGTTTTCCGAATAACTTGACTGACTTTAGATAACCGAAGCAGGAGCTGATAGAAGAACACTTGACCGGTGTTGGCCGGGGAGCTGTCCGGCCAACAACCAACTACCGCCCCCCCCTTCTATGGCAGGCAGGAAAGGAAGTCGTAGTGGCGTAGTGCGTCGACCGCCCACTTGATAGCCAGACACTCCTTCTCCACTGTGATGTGCCTCCCCTCTCTTTCTGGGAGCTTAGCCTCAGCTCCCTGTTTGATGCATCGGTCTGCAAAAGTTAGGTTGTACTGTCCTCCTAATGGCGTTCTTAGCCAGAATTAGACAGCCAGCCAAACTCCTTTCATGAATGACATGAGAGTCAGGATATAGTTTTCTAGCTCCAAGTTTAATGAAGACTCTTACGGGCATGTAGACATGAATAAAGAGTGAAACTGAAAAGATACAAAATGTTGTCTATTACATGTTTTAAGACGGTGCATGATGTAACATTTGCTCACACAGTTAATATGAAATGAATGTCAATATTCATTCATATACAGTATTATTTAGATTTGCACATATGCCCAAAACACATTGAAAAAATAGCTGAAACACAATTAGGTGATGCTGCATTAAACATAGCATAACATGCCCTTACATAGCATACTGAATAGACTCACACAGAATAGCATTAACTCAGAATGTAAATAAATCTGAAAAAATCCCATCAACAATATATTATTCATTAATTCTAATAAATGACCTTATAGGCAACAAAATATAACTCACAAGCAATGCTTTTGATGGACGCATACTCAGCATGCGGACACAGCACCCAGTCCATGAGGCGCTGGAAAGTGGCAGGGGCCCAGAACAATCCAAAGGGAAGTGTATTGAATTGGAACAACCCGTACGGAGTGGAGATGTTTCCTTAGACTGGAGATAAGGGAATCTGCCAGTAGCACTTGGTTAAGAAGTTTGTTGACCCGAGGCATTGAATACACATCGACACATTATTCACGTGGTAGTCAACACATGTGGTAGTCAACACAGAACCGAATAGACCCATCAGACTTGAAAACAAGAACAATGGGACTAGACCAGCCACTGTGTGAGTCTTCTATTACCCCAATTTCCAGCATAGCCTTTCTTCCTGAATAATTTTGCATTTGTGTTCAGGTAATCTATACGAATGCGACCTAACCAGAACCTAACTGTAATTGTGTATTTTAACAAACATATACGGAAATACAAAACAGCTCAAGATTCATGCATAACTCATGGATGTAAATAAAGGTTGTTTGGTCTGGAAATGTAAATGTATGTTGTTTGCCTTGAAACGTAACATGTGTCGTTTTTAGAGGGACCTGGCAATCAGACTATTAAGTCGGGACATTCCAAACAGAGTGTAAATAGGTCAGGGAGTGACTCACACGAGACAAGAGGGGCTCCCCTTACGTCCACCTTTCACCAAAAGGTGGTGAATAAGGAGCTTGCGACCGCCGGCGTGAAATAAAACATTGGGTAGAGTGTCAGCGTAACGTCATGTAGGCAAAGGTTAGACTACCATGTCCACCCAAGTGCACAACCTGACATTATAAATGCAAAGCGTACATCAGGTCAGGGAGTGATATACACATGAACAACACTCACAATGAGTGACCAGAGGACAGTATATGCACAATGCCAGTTACAACCCGCAACCACAGTGCAGGAATACCACTGAGTGAATGGAGGATTAGACCTCAAACGAGGAACACGTTATGAATCGTAACAGTCCTCGTTTCCAGCAGGTCATCAACATCTAAAGGAGATAAAAATTAACCCACTGTACCAAGGGGGGTGATGTTGCCCTCATTGGAGAGGATAACATGCCAAGACAAACCTGGAAGCCAGGGAAGATTGAAGAGATGTATCCAGATTGTGATGGACAAGTGAGGTCATGTGCAGTTTGAACCACCTATGGGGCTGTATTGAGAAGACCGATCCAGCAGATATATCCTTTGAGTTATAGATGAACAGCTGTTCATCGAGGGAGAAGATGTTGTAACTGTATTTGTAGAAGTTATGTATGAAGATAAAGATAAGTTGAAAGAATACAAGGAAATAATTATTGTTGATATAAATTCTAATCATTTGTTGATATAAATGATCACTGATTATATATTATAGTGTTTACTTTCCATGCATATTATTATTTCCTTAAATTAAGAGCAAGTCTATAAATCTGTGGGTGGTCACCCCCTCTCAGTGTGTGAACCAGAAGACCAAAGAAAACAGCATCGATAGAGAGTGCATGATTTTGGCAGAAGTGTTAGAAATACTGTGACTATTTTAAGTAAAGCTTAATTGATTCATACCACGTTTATCCTTATGTTCAAGTTTAGATAGTTATAGATAGTTACTTCTATAGTGACCAAAACTAGTGCTGATCCAATTGTCTATAAACATGTCAAATACAGAGAGGATCCCAGTATCAGTGTCTCTCATGCTATGGTGTTTCTTGAAAAGGAAACCTGGGACACAGGACTGTTCTGCATAGTCTCTGTATCGTGTATAAAATAACAGTGAAATTACATCTTATGAAACACTTACGCAATTAGCTTTAGCACAAATATATAACAAAATTACAATACAGAACATGTTTTGAAATACTTCAAAACATGTATTGGCATAATGTCTTCCCCTGTTTGATTGGGATTTGAGTCCTAACCAACCACAATGGTGAGGCTAAACTCATGCTTAGTGAACAGGCCAAAATCATTATTTTGTTATTGACATTTGGCATTTAAGTGCATAATCATTTAGATGATGAACAAAAGCTAAACTTAAAAATGTGTTTGCATGCTGTTATCGCTTTAACATAGGGGAACACCTTGGAAATAGTGTTATTTTTCATGCGTTCTTCAGTTGGGTATTACATTTCCCTGTCACATGGGATACTCAAACAAAGAACCATTATGTGTAAGCCAGCGCTCTCAGGAAGTGATCATGTAACAGTTTTCACAAAGCCCTTTAGCTAGGGTGGACATGTAAGATTGATATCTCTGGGTAACTGAGTAACAACCCTGCATTTGTTTGTAAAAAGTGAGAAGACTAAGAATAGAGGACAAATTATATTTAAAATTAAATTTTGTCAATTTAATAATCTTCACTACAGACCTTAATAATAGCATAACAAACAACATTAAATTAACAATTCCAAATATTTTAAATAAAGCTTTCAAACAGATCAAAACAAAGATTTTGTAGTTTGAACATGAGGTCATTGGGAAATTATCTGAATTTATTATACTATATAGAATTGGGAATATGCCATATTTTTAGAAGGTACATCATTCATGCAGTAATATGCAATTTCATCAATTGGCTGTATAATAATACTAATACTTAGCATTAAAAGTTATAGTCACATGCAGTAATGAATACTGAAAAAAGATCCAAGGCATGACAAAGAAGGATATGATACTTGTGAGACCTCTTGTTGACCTCAATATGGGTATTGTCAGATGTCATATAAAAGAGGACCATAGCTCACAGAGCTCACAATCTGCAAAGGGAGAGGTAAGGAACTTCTTTCTTCATTCTATATATATTTTATATTACAATCCCACTAAATTAACAACAAATAAGGAGCTTTAAATCATGTTTGATTTCATTGTCTTACAAAAAAATACAGATCAAAATCTATTACTAAATCTATTTTTCTATCTATATTTTTTTACTTCACAGTGAAAAAATGGCATCCCCAATATTCATATTGACTGTACTTTTAGGATTGACATGTGTTCAATGTAAGTACTTTATAGGTATTCAAAGTCTTTTTCAGAACAGCAAAATAATGATAATGATTTTTTAATGGTCTGATTATGTATTGTCTGGTCATATATGATTTAATGATTGGTTAACAATTGCGTTAATTTGTAAAAACAACTTAAAACACTTTGATATATGCAAAAGGTCAAGTGGAGTTCAAATACAATAACTAATTTAGTGTCATAGCATTTAATTGAACTGTGACTCAAACACATTGTGATCAATTGTGCAATTGAGAAAATGTGTTTTGTTTCCCCCAGCTGTCCAAGCGCTGATATGCAACAACTGTTCAAGTGTCGTCAAAGAACATGCAAACTGCTCTCCTTCCGATATACAACAGGTGCAGTGTATTGGAAAGCAAGACCATTGTATCCGGATAGTAATGCACGAACCAGCCTGTGAGTGGTCGCTTTATTTGACACACACACACACACACACACACACACACACACACACACACACACATATTTCAGTGGAGGGCCTCCATCCACTTTACACAACAGTGTAATAGTGTGCTGTTCATGCAATTGATTCAAGTGTCCAGTTATCATTTCATTGTTTGTTTTGAATAATTGATTGTTAATATTTGTTGTTGTTTTCAGACGGTGAAGTGCTACGATGTGCTACTGAGATGGAATGTAGGACTACAGTCCCTGTTGACTATGTGAACAGATACTGCTGTACCACTGATCTTTGTAATCATCAGTCTTAGCTGACAGTCTATGCAATGTCAATAAATTAAAGTCAATAAATTAATAAATACATAATCATCATCATAATCAACATGTTCAATGTTCAATGTTTTGGAAAACAAAAACACATATCACAACACATAATATGTATCTCCTATGATATCCTGTAATAAAGTTGATTTCCTGTACTTTGAGACTAATGTTTTTGAGTTGATGTGAAAATGTACCGCCCTGTTATGCAGCCTAGGCAAAGGCAAGAATGACTGATTCTCAAACTGACCGCCATGTTTTTACACAGTTAAGGAATTCCTGTGTTGCAAATGTCAGAGAGCAAAGGCTGAATATTTCTTACATACACTGTCTGATTTTGAAGGGAATCCTGCTTTTGGAAGATTTCTTTTGGAAAATCAAGAGTCAGAGTTCCTCAGCAGACTGGTCCAGTCTAGTGATAGCAGACTGGTCCTGTCACGTGCTACGATGACATTCGTAATGCTTTTAACAAGCATTTTATTTAGGCTAGGCTCTTGATTTAAATCCCATTGAAAAAGTTCCATCCATCCATCCATCTTCAACCGCTTATCCGGGGTCGGGTCGCGGAGGTAGCAGCTCCAGCAGGGGGCCCCAAATTTCCCTTTCCCTGGCCACATTAGCCATTGAAAAAGTTTATTTAGTTATATAGTAAGAGAATGTGTCATTTTATGGAAAGAGAGGTTGTTGATGCTCTTGAGATGGGCAAGAAAAAGTCTATGGAGCTGACCATCTAGAAGTTGTCTTATTGGTTCTGGCTGCCCCTATTAAATCCAATGCAATCACTCACATTTTTAATTTAATTAAATTTATTAATTTAATTTATCTCTACTGGCATTATTTCTACTCTGTGAAAAGCTGCTTATGTTGTCCCGCTCCATAAGTGGTTTATTATATAATTACAGGCCAATTAAAAAACTTCCGTACTTGACCAAGACCCTGGAATCCCTTGTAAATATGCAATTAAGATAATTTATAACCTTTTTTTTTTTTTTTAAATATATTTTTGGGCTTTTATGCCTTTATGGACAGGACAGTGGATAGAGACAGGAAAGTGGGTTGAAGAGAGGGAATGACATGTAGCACAGGACCGCAGGCGGGAATCGAACCCGGGTCGCTACGGGGCGCATTGCCCATGTGGTAGCGCGTTAGTGGGTTGAGCCACCGAGTCGCCGCCATTTATAACCATTTTTAACAAATTCTAATCAGGTTTTTTGTCCGGGTCATAGCATTATAACAGCTGCATCCTTGGTGATTCATTATATGGTCATTCATTATACTGGACCCACTTCAGTTTGCCTACAAGCCAAATTGGTCAACTGATGACGCCATTGCCCTAACCCTCCACACTGCCCTCTCCCACCTGGACCAGAGGAACACATATGTGAGAATGCAGTTCATTGACTACAGTTCAGAATTCAATACAATTGTGCCCTCCAAGCTCGTCACCAAGCTCAGTGACCTTGGGCTCAAGACCGCCCTCTGTGATTGGATCCTGGACTTCCTGATGGGCAGACCCCAGGCTGTGTGGATAGGCGGCACCACATCCTCCACCCTGACTCTCAACACCGGCGCCCCTCAGGGCTGCGTCCTCAGCCCTCTCCTGTACTCCCTGTTCACGCACAACTGCGTGGCCACCCACAGCTCCAACACCATCATCAAATTTGCTGATGGCACAACTGTCATCGACCTGATCACCGGCGACGATGAGACGGCCTACAGAGAGGAGGTCAGAGCCCTGACATCTTGCCAGGACAACAACCTCCATCTCAACGTTAGCAAAACAAAGGAGCTGATTGTGGACTACAGGAAGCGACAGGCAGAAGGACACGCCCCCCTCTCCATCAACGGGACTATGGTGGAGAGAGTCAGCAGCTTGTTTTGGGTTTGAAAGACAAAAGATTAGGGCAGTACAAACTAGGGTTGAGCCGAATACTTGGCTGAAATGATTATCCGGTATGAATAATGTACTTTTTATGAGCAACGAGTATCATATGAGTAAAATGTGTCACTATCCGTAATCGTGATGAAGGAAAATACTCATTGGGTACTAGCTGTGTCTGTCAGGGTTAGGGTTAGACTCACTGCTTCTACACTGGTCAGGTGTTCTTCTATCGGCACCTACTTCGGTTATCTAAAGTCAGCCAATTCTGAGAGCTTGGCTCGTACCGGACTCGGTGCAGTCGTGAGTTAACGTTACAGCTCGACTCTCACTGCTTCTACCGGTTAACTTTAGGGTTTCTTCCATCGGCTCACTGTTTATAAAACATCTAAAGTCAGCCAAGTGCTTTCTCTACAAGAATACAGTCACAAGGCTGAATGCTTTTCCATGTTGGATCGTCATCACGTCTGTTTGTTATAAATCATAAATCACCCAGCTTCACACCGTCAGTTCATTAAAAAAAAACCTGTTCTATTAATAGTTCTCTTACTCTTATGATCAAAAACATTGATCTGAAGCTCAGTTGTGAGTCTTGTTCTTTAGTTTTCTAACAAACAACAA
This sequence comes from Mora moro, assembly GCA_900303205.1. Taxonomy (NCBI): domain Eukaryota; kingdom Metazoa; phylum Chordata; class Actinopteri; order Gadiformes; family Moridae; genus Mora; species Mora moro. The sequence continues at coordinate 20,678 of OMNR01099854.1, forward strand.
ATATAGCAACTTTTAAATAAAGCTAAATTGTGAGGCTATTCTGTAAATCGTGGTCTAATAAATATAGCAACTTCTGATCAGCCGATATCAATTTCAGCCTTAAAAAAAGCCAAGTCCTGCCCACTTTCGGTGTAAACCCCGCCCATTCCGAGTACGGCTACAGATACAGATAATTAAGTTGGTTGAACAGATACAGATACAGATAATGGTGTACTAGCTCAAGCCTAGTACAAACGTATATTCTGTCAAAGTAAAGGTTCATTTCTTTTCTATCTGGATTTCAGGATTGGTTCAGTTATTTTCAAGTGATGACTGGTCTATGAATTCAGAGTAGTCAAATATATAAACAAGCACAGATCCTGTGCAGACCCACAGTGGGCCCTCTAGAAGCCATCCAAAACTGGATTATATTAATTACACAATCATCATTGTTATCTTGGCCTATACAGTATGAATAGGTTACCATGTTTCCCTCTCCGCTCATCTCCTGGTGTATTTAAATTTGTGTGCCATGCAGGTCTTGATCTCAGTGTCTCCGATGCCTCTGTGAACCTTTTTCACATGGTCTATGTCACGGTTCCAGCTCCGTTCCCAGGCTTTCCCTTTGTTTTCTCCTCCCCTGTCTGTTCTATGTTCGTCTTTCTATGTTGTCTCGTGTGTGCGGGGGTGTGGCTTCCTCTCCCGGTCCTGCCCTCTTCCACACCTGTTCCCAATCCTCTCGTCACCCTCCTGTATATTAACCCCCGATCGGCAACCTCTCGTTGCCAGATTGTTTAGTTAACTTCCGTATGGTTTCCCAGTACTACAAGCTCCTTCGTCTTCGCCGGTATCGACCCCTGCCTGTTCCTCGACGACCTCTCCTGCCTAGCCCCTCGCCCGGACCTCGACGACCTCTCCTGCCTAGCCCCTCGCCCGGATCTCGACGACCTCTCCTGCCTAGCCCCTCGCCCGGATCTCGACGACCTCTCCTGCCCAGATCCTTTTCCGTCTCCCGACGATCTCTCCCGATCGCTTGCCA
>OMNR01099858.1:2650-26890 GCA_900303205.1 Mora moro
TATATATATATATATATATATATATATATATATATATGTGTGTGTGTGTGTGTGTGTGTGTGGTTTGTTTATGTATATTGTATGTTTGCATGTAGGTTTAAGCGCTTATAGCTTGCACTTATGAAACCAAGGCTTCTATAGTCACGACACGACAAAGCACGTCCTCAGTGTATTCACTCATCATCTTTGTGATTCTCGTTCCTTTCAGACAATGCTAAAGGACGAATCCTTGCTCCTCATACCAAATGTGCTGAAGGTGTTCCTGGAGAATGGACAGATCAAATCCTTTACATTTGATAGCCGTACAACTGTCAGGGTATGTACTGTATGTGGTCCTGCGTAGCTCAGTTTGTTGAGCATAACATTAACGTTGTCAGGGTTAGGGGGTTGGATTCTCGCTGTTTGCCATTGTTTGCGTGGGTGGCCCACCCATGCTAACAATGTATACAATCATGGTGTCTATTTTTGGATATAAGCATCCACCAAATGGGCTACATAGTATATGCCCTTAAGAAAGCAAGGTGTATGCACACGCTGCCTTAGTGTGTGCATACAGAAACATACTTAATCTCCTATTGTTCGGAGGGGTTTCAAAGCTATTATTACACTTTTAAGAAGGACACAGGGCAGTAAAACAGAACGAGCAGACAGAGGGAGGCTATTAGTCTGGAGTCTCGACGGCAGCTTTTTGGTTGACTGACATGTCTAAGCCAACTCATTAGACGACTCTATTGGATTAAGGAAATCTTTGCTCTGCTCATTAGGAGACAAAACTGAAGTAGATCCAAAAAACGATTTAGGGGGGAATTGGAGGAATCTTTGATTTGGCTATTTAATTCAATTTCATAAGCATTGAGTTTAATCCAGAAGGAATCGATGGATAGGCCCACAACACCATGCACTATAGTGCACTCTACAACGTTATCTTTCAGTTGAAACATGGCTCTCCCTGCAGTATTTTAGACGTATACTTTGTATTCTCTTGTTCTATTGATCCGTGGTGTACTTCATCTGAGGCGTCATTTGATGTGAATCACGGCGGTCGATAGCATTTAAACACCTCATAGTTCCCAGCGCCGTGTGTTCCTATCGCGAGTACGACGCCACTGTCTGCCTTTCAGGCATTCCAGTTCTTAACTGAGTGTACATAGTGTACGCCTAACGTACACACACCTGACGAGTGTCCCTACGGTGCCTAACGAGCGTCCGTACGCTATCTCTCACAGTCACACAGCCACTCGTATATTACAACTCCTCTCCACGCCTGTAACTTCTGGGTGGTTCTTCCTCCTTAGATTTCACAGTTTCATACGTGAAAATGGTGGCTCCTACAGTGTGTTTTATGCGTATTACATGGGGGATTATGTAAAAAAAGCCCTGATTGATCTACAACGTGTGAAAGTATCCTGGAGCCATAAATATATGTATTTTTTTGTATCGCCACATTAAATCGAATTATACATGCTCACGTTAGCCTGCGGTTACTGTGCCTGGCGCCAGTGAATTGTTGAGGATGTTAAGGTCGCTTCTTAGTACTGGAGAGATCTTCAAAATGCCACTCCTGTGTCTAAATATAGAGTGGCTCAAAAAGCAAATCCAGTGCCAACTCCAATCCATTCACTCCTATTCCCCTACCTTGATCCACGTACACACACACACACACACACACACTTACACACGTGAAACACACACACACACAGAGACACACGCACACACAGACACTCACCCGTTCCCCGTTGTGTTTCTGTCCAGGACGTGATGTCGTCCCTGCAGGACCGCCTCTCCTTGCGCTACATCGAGCACTTTGCCCTGGCGCTGGAAGCGGGGGGGCTGGAGCACAACCTGCGGCTGCAGCTGCTGCAGGAGAACCAGCCGCTGTCACACGTACGCCCCACCGGTGTCCGTCCCACCGCTCACACACATCTAGAAACGTTAAAAACACGCCGCCCCGGGCGATACAAACGCCGCGCTCCGGCGAGAACCACACCTCGACAATGAGTAAGACGCGAGGAACGCGTTCGGCCCCCTGCTGTCGTCCCCCGTTGACGAATCCTTTCTATTGCTCTCGACACATTCATTCAAAAGGCGGACGGAGGCAGCCCTTCGTGGCCTCGCCGCGTAACTCACCGCGGCGTTGGCGGAGCGCGTCAGCAGGTGCTGAAGATGAACTCGAATACTATAATATTACCGCTTATCTTTTGGGAGGGAGAAAAAAAAAACACACACGCACACGCACGCACACAAACACACACACTCACACACGGTAATGCGAGGTGCCCGGTGCCAGTGGTGGTCGTTAATCTCGGGGCCGATGGTGACGTGTTTTCCTCAGGTGGTGCACAGGACTTACTTCCAGGGGATGAAGTGTCTGTTCCGCATCTGCTTCTTCCCCAAGGACCCCGCCGACCTGCTCAGGAGGGACCCTGCCGCGTTTGAGTACCTCTATATACAGGTGAAGCCCTTTTGGATTTATGGGCAGGCTTGGAAAGGTGGGGCACTTGATTTTAAAGGAAGGGAATTTAAACCCTCGATGGCATGATGATGATGATGATGATGATGATAATCCGAACTATCTACTCAGTGGCAGAGGGTGCTGGTTTGGGATTAGGTGGTCTCTCTCATGTAGCTAGATTTTGGTTCAGTATGTCCTTTCTATAAAGCAATTCTCACGCCAAAGTTGAGTCTCTGAGACTTCATGGCTTTTAGAGCTTTTTAGAGTATGCTTTAAAAAAAAAAAAGTCAATCAATCAACAATCACCAAACACCCCAGCATGGACGTTGTTTTCTTTCCGGTGAGGTCCACCATCAATCTGGCAATGGCATGACACGGTGTATGCTGTCGTGTTTACGCAGAGTCGCAATGACGTCATCAAGGAGCGCTTTGGAATGGACTGGAAATCGGACATCACGTTGCGATTGGCCGCCCTCCATATCTATATCACTGTGTCCTCGGCGCGGCCCAATCAGAAGATTTCGCTCAAGCACGTGGAGTAAGTCGCCGCTTTCTACACAGGCCCTGAGAGTCACCTCTCGTGAGACGCGATCTGTACATTGATTTCATTCATTAACACTATCTGTCCTCTCGTATCAGTTAGTTCCATTGCAAAGTTTGTTCATTAAATACAATCTCAATGATTGAATAATTAATTCCGCTAGTATTAAAAACTAAAATTACTCGGTAATCATCAAGTAATAATGAGACAAAGACCATTGCTTTGTGAAATTATATCTTTTCTTCAATTTAGTGATCAATCTCAAAAGTAATTAGGAAGCCAATGTGAGATCCACCGAGGGAGAGCTGCTCTACCTATGCTTATAATATCCAGGTGGCCTTGTTAAGCCAGTGGGTACAAGGTTGTAAGTCAGGCTACCAGTCTTGCTACCGGCTCTCCTCGGGCGAGGAGGGTGTCTAGATTCTAATCGCAGTCAGCTCGTCTGCTTCTTCAAATGGGCTAATCATTGTTTCTTTTCTGTAGGAAAGAGTGGGGCCTGGAACCCTTCCTTCCCCTCACTCTGTTGCCAACAGTGAAGGAGAAGAATGTCTGCAAGACGTTATCTCAGCTGCTCAAGACCTATCAGCACCCTCCGCCATCAGGCAACAAGGTGCAGCCTGTCACCCTGGCACCCATTATTATTCACTACAGATAGCCGCTGATATGTTTAGTGCTGGAGCCCATTTGGAGCAGGTTTGAGTTGTCAGTTGATTTTCAACTCTAGTCTCTACAAACGTTTGCATTCAATTCTAATGCCATTTTGTAAATATGTGTGAGAAATGGTTGGATGTTATCTTAAGCAGCACAGTTTCTATTGACGTGAGGCTAAGACCATAGACTGCATAATGGACCAAGTGGCTGTACATTTAGCTCAACGGTGCCCCCAAGTGGACGCAAAGTACACTGCAAATGAGAGCCCCCTACCTAAGGCAGGCCGTTTATCTCTCATATATTATTTTGCAGGTCAACCTTGCAAAAGGGTTTTAAAACTCAATGTGTTCTCCCTGGATAAGTAAAGCATAAATACAAAATAAATGAAAATGATTCCCCCCCCCAGGTCCCACCTCTCCAGGGGAAGCTGCAGTACATGCGTGTTCTCAATGACCTTCCACCTTTTGGCGGACTGCTGTTTCACACTGTTGGACTGGTAATTACTGTTTGCATCTATATTAGCCCCTGTGTTATGAGTTATGCAGTCTCACGATACTAATAAACAGATTGGCCTGTTGATATCGAACTTGTATACCGTGTCTGTGTCTCCACCGCCCCCCCCCAGGATGAGAAACAATCCGCCACCACTCTGCTGGTGGGTCCCCGTCACGGGATCAGTCACGTGATTGACCTGAAGAACAACCTGACCACGGTGCTGTCAGAGTTCAGCCGCGTGTCCAAGGTCCAGCTCTATCGAGAGAACCAGGGTGTGGCCCGGGTGGAGGTGTCCATCCATGAGGCAAAGGTATCACAACCTCTGATAACAAATAACAAGAAAAAGACAACAACGATGCAATACGCTTGTATTAAACATACACCAGGAAATGACCAAAACACACACACACACACACACACATATGTATGATCGCTTCATAAATGACTGCATGATTCTCATAATCCAGATCTTGATTTTGACATGTATGTTTTTTTGTGCGATAAGAACAGGCAATGCCTATTGCCTGTTCTCTAAATAGTCTCCTAATTCCCCACCCTGCCACCCCCCGCAGCCTCTGGTCCTGCTTATGGAGTGGCCTGATGCCAGCAACTTTGCCTGTCTCATATCTGGCTACTACAAGCTGTTTGTGGACCCCAAGAGGACCATCTACTTCCGGGCACCTGGTCACTCTCACCTGACCAAAGCAGGTATGTAAAATGTCCCCTTCTGTAATCACAAAATATATAGATGTATTGAGCAGAAAATATAAACATGAATGGGGGAGAATGTAGGAAATGGAATGTGTGTATACGATGCTGTTTTCTCTGAATATTGGTTCTTAACAAATTGCAATATTAAAGAACATACTGCTACAAATAGTTTTATTCCACCGTTTTATCTAATTGTCAGTCTGGCCATATGTGACATCCTTCCATCTATATTCAATCGACTTGGACATTAGCCACTTCTCTATCTGTACAAGGAGTGAAATCACCCACAGCTCTAACCAGATTACCATGAAACCAACCATCCCATAGCGCCCTCTGCTGTCTCTTCTCTCATCTCCATCTTGATTTGTGGAAAGGAGACACCGGCCTCTCTTTTTCAAAGAGATGGTAACCTTCTGGAGATTTTACCATGCATACCCATAAACAGTACTGTCCCAGCATTTTCAATGTTCTTTCAATCTGCGTCCATCTTTAGCCGACCTCAATCTCAATGTCATCACATTCCACCTGAATCCAACCTTGCAACCTCAAACAGCGCTTCAACCTTCAGCATCCATCTCTGAAATATTAACAACGCCTCATGTGACCACCAGCTGCCAGCCTCCGCTTACCCATCGAGATCCGCTTCACCCCCCGCAGTAGTTCATAACTCCTCAAACACTCAAATGCTCTGACACTTCTATCCTTAGATTACAGGGGCTCTCACCATGCCCATCCGCGCTCTACGGCCTCGGGCTCGTCGAGCTCGGGGCGACGGGGAGACGAGCGAGATCACAGGGATCCAGGGTCATCCAGGGCCCTGGTGCCTGCAGAGCCTCAGCACCTGGGCCTGTGTCATGTCCACCTGCGGGAACAGCAGCAGATGCAGGAACTCCAGACGCGGGCCGAAGCCGAACTTGACATCAATGAGAACTTAATTTCCCAAGATCCCCCTGAGAGGCCCCGCACTAAGTCTGACCCCACCCTGCAGAGCACAGAGGAAATCGCTGGTGCTGTGGAGAAGGCCGCAGTAGATAATTCAGCTTTTAGAATCCGAGCTCAAACAACGAGTCAATCTCAGAAAGCCACGCGATACTTCTGTGACTCGTGCAAAGCCAGGCTTAGAGCAGAGGGCCTATCGCCTGTATTAAATGGTTGCGGCAGCTCTGGGAAGCACTGCTCCCCCGCCTGCGCGTCCAGAGATGGGGGTGGGGCTGTGGACCTCATGGCTATACCTCCTCCAGGAAATGAAGAGGAGGATGAAGAGGAAGCAGACAACGGAGGGGGAAAGCTACAACCGCCGACATCCGCTATCGCCGCCCCACCTCCAGGGTTCAGGGACAACAGTTCAGATGAGGATGACGCTAAAAGAGGCAAGAAGAAGCGTGCAACTCCCAGTCCGGCGGCTGCCTCTGGGAAGGTGGCCAAGGCCAAGGAAGACGTACCTGTTACACTGATTGATAATGTGGCCACCAGAACAGTGCGGGATCATGCCCAGGAGCTGGACGATGCTCTGGTTTCCACTTTGCAAGCCCTAGAAGCTTTGGCAGCCTCTGAAGACTACCCCCATCACCCCCAACAGCCAACGCAGACCGCAGGTCAAAAGACTGATTCACGCCAAGACCCTCATTTTACTCACAGAATAATCAGTAGTACTTACACAGTTACATTTTATTTACATTCTTTTACATTGCATATAAACATATATTTTAATGATGTAATACATTGTTATATATAATACACTAATAGGTATTTGTCATTTTTTAAAAGTCTTTTGTTTAATCAATGTGTTTAAAACAGTATAACAGTAAGCTGTTCAAGTAATTAGAAATTACCACCTGAAATTAATGTTTGGTTTGATTAAGCTTTAACCTTTATGAGAATACTAAAAGCATTATTGGTATATTCCAAAGAGAACCCTCACATGCTGTAAATGCAATTGGAAAAGAGTTAATAAGCTGCATATAATAGCTTATTAGCATAATAACTAAATATATATTACCACATCCATTAGTGAATTACAGTATATTTAAGTGGAAAGATGCTTTCTGACAGTGCTGTGCTTTCCTCTTCCACAGGACTCATTGTGTTAGCTGCCATTACACCTGAGTCTTCTTTGGACTCGGGCCATGAGACCAACTCCTCGGAGTTGACTGACGTCGCTGAGATGATGTCTGCCATGAAGCAGCATCAGAACCAAGCCTACCTACTGGCTCATCATATTAACAAGGAGCGGATCTTTTGCCGGCGAGACTTCCCTCTGGCTATTCCCGGCTGCACCGCTCAGACCATAGGTACCGGGGCCTTCTCTGTCGGTCAGATCCGCGCCGGTTGCCCTCCTAAACAAGTGATTCTCAGCAAGACTATACCTTTAAAAGTCAACCCAAGTCAAGAGACGTCAGTGCTAAGTGTTGTCGGGGAACCGGTTAGCTCTCCAAAACCTATTCAAAGTCAGTCGAAGACTGAAGAGCCGAAATCAAAACCAGAATCCACCAAAGGAAATTCTGCTGACCCCCTTTCTAAGTCAGCTAGAGAACTCAAAGGTTCAAATCCATCATCCAAAGTCCAAGGGAGTAAAGATCAAAAGTTATCCAATTTGGCGGTTGAAAAACAGAGTCAAAAGATTTCTGAAAGCATCAAGGGTAAAATCACTACACCTACGAGTAATGACCCCACCGCCAAAGCCTTACCTATCCTCTTGACTGTGGACATAACTGCCTCCAACCAGACCTCCCCAAAAAACATGTGCCAGGATGCCAAGACTGCCTCTAGTGAGACCATTAAGCCTTCAAGCTCTAAAGAACTTCTTCCAATCGATGATCTTTTCTGTACATGCCCAGTACGGGTGGAGCCTGGGCCTCAGCTCAGAGTCAAAGATCCACACATTCAGAAGATGGTATTATTTCCATCCTCCTCCCCTACAGACGATGAACGTCTACAGGCCAAAGGTCTGCAGCTGACAAATAGCAAAGATGTGTCAGTACGAATTGGAGGAGCAGACCCCGTTTTGGCTAAACGCAGTCCTAAAGTCCAAACAAAGTACTCCCCTCACATGCCGGTGAATTCAGAGACATGTGAGAGAAAAGAAGCAACGGAGGGTAAGGCAGAGGGGTCCCAGAGCAAAGCACATCCTGAGCAACAGAAATGTCCCCCCCAAAAGTCATTACCTATTTTGGATGACCCGACACAGCCCAGCTCCTCTGTAGACAAGGTCTCCACCCTACCGGCCAGTGACTCAAAGAAGCAGAGCAGTGGTAAGGGTAAGGGTGGTCGTAGTGCCCCGTTCCTTAGCTTCAGAAGCCTCCTGTCAGCGACATTCCCAGCCAGAATGCGGAGAGAGACAGACGAGCGGCGGGCTCAGCTGCAGAAGGTCCGGCAGTATGAGCTGGAATTCCTAGAAGAGCTTCTGAAGCCCAAGTCATCCCAAGGAGAATACCTGCCCCAGGGGTCCTCACCTGTACCTTCAGGTACACCCTGCGCGTGTCAACTTCGCACCAGTCCCGTCTTGAAGGCACCGGGTATCTCTCGGGAGCAACGCCGCAGTTGTGACTGCAAGAGAATGTGCAGAGGTATGCGTCTTCCTGACACGCCGGTTGGCTCCACTACGGAAATATCCCAAAGAGGCAGAGAAAGGAATATCTCCAAAACCCCGCCTGCAGTCTCCAAAGCTCCTCACACTCAAGGCAGTACATGGAGACCGCAGACCCTAGAGCTGAAGACCACCAGAATCCGCTCTACCAGCCTTGAGTCGAGAGAGCCCAGAGGGGAGCAGGGGTCCTGCTTGCCTACCTGTACCTCTCAAGCAGATTGCCTGGGAGCACCACAGTATAAGAAGCTTCAGAGGCGCTACAGCATTGGAGAGGTGGACAACAGCTCCAGCACACCCGTATATGCTGAGGTCAAGCCAAAAGCAAAGAGTCTCGAGAAGGAAATGGAAAGAGTGAGGGCCACAGGACTGAGGCTTCCAACTCCTGTGGAGCCGGTCCACACCCAGTCTCACCAAGCAGAGGGGAAGGGCAAAAAGGGTGTGTTCTTCATTCAGGGTGAGGAGCTTTTACGTGAAAATAGAGAAGGGTCTGGGGAAGTGTTTCTCACCATACCCAGTGAAGATAGTGATGACAGGGAAAAGTGTTGTTCATTCTGTTTCTGCTACAGAAAATGTGAGGAGGCGGATGAAAGCAGTGAGAAGGATGAGCTCTCATACTCCATCCCCCTTCAGATTCTTCCAGGAATGCAGATTGATTCACGCACCCTACCCGTAGTCAGTAAAACTCTCCAGGTCCTCAATGCAGAAGACTGCAGTGGGGAGGAAGAGGAACTGGAAGAAGAGGAACCACAAACACAGGAAATTGACCTACGGGCTTGTGGTACATTGGAGGGGAGCCTTGCCCGAGTGCAGTGTCTGCAGGGGAAGACGTTTACCCTGCCTGACGGTTTTCTGAATGCCCAGCTGGATGCTAACGAGTTGTTAGCTATTCTGCGGCAGTGTGCTAACAGTCCCCAAGCTGAAGGCGAGGCCCGTCTTCAGCCTTCACGGATCACTGAGTACAAGCAAGAGCTTGCAGTGCGCTTTAAAGAGTTCCGGGCGTCCTGCCGACGAGTGGCGAGTGTCGAGAAGAGCCCGACACGCATGCTTGCCGTGGTAACGGCCAGCTTTCAGGTGTTGTGTGACCTTACTCAGACCTTTATCAAGCTGGTTCGAGGTGTGCGCTCAGAGAATCAGAGGCTACAGCTGCTAAGAAAGGTTGAAGAAGTGGCTATCAACTATACTTTGCTTCTACGTGCCGCAGAGGAGTCAATGGGACATTCAAGCAGCCTCCCAACGAAGACAGTGAGCCCTCAAATTTGCAGCACTAGTAACATGAGCTCTCTCACTCGACCCATCAAGACATTACCCACTCAGTAAAAATAACCTTAGATATAGTGGGGACTCAAGTGTATAGGTGGGTGCTAGCCCAGATCATCATTGTCACTTATTTATTGTTTACATTTTTTAAAGATGTGCTATGATCATATCAAATAACATTTACAATGCAGCTGTTTCCTTTCATGTTTACAGGCACTGTGGAAGCCTATTGGATTTTTTTTTTTTACTGAAAAGATATAAGAGATTAATGCACAAAGGATAAAGGACCGGTAGACACAGGGCTAATCACCTCACGTTCAAATACTTCTAAAAGTGAATGATATACTATTTTCTATGTGATGTATATTTAACTTGTACCTTCTTCGCAAATAATATATAATTTTATGTAAGAAAAAGTGTGAAAATATTATTTTAAATTAATTAATTTAAAAGAGAAAATATAGAGATCCTACTAAATAGTCAGACATTATTATGTGCTCTGGGCTATAATACTGCAGAGAGCTTATCAAGTAGCGACTTCTGTGAATTAGCTAGTCCAAAGCATTGGTTTTATGGATGGTGACGTGTTTGTTTGTTGAATTTCCTAACTGTTGTAACACAAAATGGGGATCCATCTTGGCTGTACCACCTGATGTACCATTATAAAATAAAATCTAAATATTATTTAGCAGGTGAAAGAGAAGTAGGCCGATGATGCATTTGAACTATGACCGATACAAAAATCCTCCCACTGGTAGATCAAACTGCAGGGTATAAACCTACCTGCTCTGTGCCAACAATGTAGCTATACCCGAGTTGCTAGACAGTGCTGCTGTTCTACAGTAGGCCTACTGAGTGAAAATTAGCTGCATTTACAGTGTACTTTATTTGCATCTGCTGTCAGCACATAAAGGCAAAATACCAACTGCAGACACCACTTGCACACAGACTAACTTTGTTTGAAGTGCCACGTTTAAAAAAATTCCTAATGTGCACCCTTAGTGCTAGAATTAAGCGTCTCAATTAGGAAATCCACGCCATTAGATCTAGAAACAACAATCTCGTTCAGCAATCGGCATCAGCTCTGAAGTTGTATCTCTATGTCCAGTTCAGTGCTTTACATTTGCTACTGTTGAAGACTTCACATGGTTCATTTCCATAGACGAGAATGACAGTTTAATCAGTTCATTTGTTTATTTCAGGTTTTCAGATATATAGGCCTATATGCTCTCTATGTGCTGTTAAACCTGTTATAGATTGTGCAATGCAGCAAATATTTATGGATCACACAAAGTAGTTTTCTATGTATTTTAATAAAACTAACACCTCTGTTTCATGTTTGAAATCCTCTTTTTGTCTAATCGTGTTATCATACTTCCGCACAGAAAGGCTGTTGCTGGACAAAAACCAGGATACACTGTTAAAAGATGTTCTGCTTAGTGAAGACAATTAAACTGTTAATTATTGTAAGAAGATCAATGTTTATATATATAACAAATACACTAAGTGCACACATACACACCCACACATGCATTTGTTTCCTGAAGTATTTCACTTTTATGTTAATAGCAAAGGTTACCCACAACACAGGTTAATTGGGTTGATTAATACATTAGTTGTTACTTTTTAAAATGTTATATTTATTTTATTTTCGAATGATTCGGACAAAACTTAGTCCTGACATTCAGACTGTCTCTTTCAGATGTGCCAAGTGAAACTGTAGTTCACATATAAAACTGATGAATAATGAATTGTGTAAAGTATTAGAGACCGGTGTTTTACAGACCGGGATTGGTGTTTTAAATTTGATATTTCAATAAAATAAAAATATGTTTTGCTTCAACTCGAGTGTCCACGGAGAACATGGACTCATATGGTGCATTTCCTGCCTTGGTTTCAAAGCAGAATCATGGTTCTACACTCTGTCGCCAGTGTGGTGTCCCTTTGCTGTTATTTTCCATAAACATTTTGTTGTTTCCTCTTTCACTAGACCGCATGTAATTTCCCTCAATAAGCAGAAGTTTTTGAAGTGACATTTCAATTGTCAAATTGAAAGTGGTCGTACCGTTACTTTGTATAAAGTATTTTCAATTCTTAAGAAAAAGGCATTCACTAAATTGGAAGGCTGTGGTGTTAATACTGTGACAATGTTTTGCAATGGATATTGTACATGGAGATGTAGGCTATTATTCTATACTAGAAATGTACATAGAAAATATTTGTGAGCCTGAGAAGTACTTTTAAAACATCCAATACTTGTGAAATTTATCCTACCGCTTCACTATTTTATAAAATAAAGAAGACAACATCTCTGAGTTATTTATTTATAGAAGCCATGTAACATAGAGGCTAATAGCAAAACATATATTTTAAAGGATATATTATGAGTATAAAGCATGGAACATGTTTATTTTTATATATAAAATAATAGGCTACGTTCTTTCATCCGTGCCAGGTTCTTTTAACACGACGATAAACATTTTCTGTGGTCATCATGTTTTATTTGCTTCACCAAATGTGGGTATTTCCGTTTCATTCACATGCTAGGCCTATCATCAGTCAGTTTATTTATGTGCACCTTTTCATCCGTGTCTTTATTTACTGTCAATAACCTTGTGGTTACTGTGTTCTTCTGTCTGTGTACAAAGTAACTCATGTTTTAAGAGCAATAAAATATGTTGAAGATATTATAGCCTACCTTTTCACAGAATGTGCCCTGGTCCGATCACGTCATGACCACGCCCATATTAAATGACGTCGCAGTGAGTAGCCAATCTCACTTGCTGCAACTGCGTGCCAAGCAATTACCTTTTACGGTAGGCTGACAGGACAGGCTACAGACTACAGGCTGCAGGCTCAGGAACTAACGCTGATTTAGTACCGTAAATATCACCTGAATATCACATCATCCGTTCAATACGGATGCATCGTCCGCATCCGGACATCTAGGCCTCTTTTTCTTTTTTTGCACTATGGTTTAAAAGTTTCCCAAGATTCAGCGTTTTGTCAATAGTCGTTTCGTAATCTTTATATGTTTTTTAATAGATTTTTTTTTTGTCGAATCATTTCCGACGTCTGACTGTTGTCACGTGTTCACCATTACAGATATGACTAAACTAGAACGACGATTTACTCGTCGTCCGGGTAGACGTGGAAAAACGCGGTGACGCAATCACGCCCCGCCCCCCACGCCCCCACGTAAGTGACGGCTGCGCGCTATTAGCGAGACGCGCATGCGCGTTGTGGGGCATAATGGTGGATAGGTAGGCAACATATTTACCTCGCATCAAGTCCCATCAACTTTTCATTAATTTCAAACAGTATTCAGATATTCCCGTCGCGCACGGCTGTACGGGGGGCCTACTGCCACATCTCAGTAAGCAACACCCCGGGGTGCCTCTCAAAATGCCCAACATTAAAATATTCAGCGGCAGCTCGCATCCGGACCTGTCTCAGAAGATAGCAGACCGCCTCGGACTGGAACTTGGGAAGGTGGTCACGAAGAAATTCAGCAACCAGGAGACGTGGTGAGATGTGTTGCTGCGTCTTAGATGATGTGTTGTAATGGCTGGCCGGTCCAAAATGTGGACGTGGTGGTGTGTCGTCGTGAGTTATTTGATACTCGGTGAGATCGGCGTTGTCACGCTGCGCCCGCAGACGCATGGGGCATGTAGTCCGCACATGGTTTAACACACGCTGCACTTGTGGCCTCCTGTAACGTCTGCGACCTTCTCGTCCATTCACCAATTCACTGTTGACTTTTTTTATTTTTTTGTCCGCCGTGTTATATTCTCGGTTGGTCCCTTTTAAAAAACAAAAAATCCCTTTCAGACGTTTTTTTATTTTTATTTTTTATCTGCGTTGTTTACTCTGTCCATCTTCCTCGTGTCACGATGAGCTGGTTCTCTTAAGTGGTAACTGTTGCTGTTCCCATCTGCTGTGTCCCTCATCAGCGTGGAGATAGGGGAGAGTGTCCGCGGAGAGGATGTCTACATCGTCCAGAGTGGATGTGGGGAGATCAATGACAATTTAATGGAGCTGCTCATAATGATTAACGCCTGCAAGATCGCCTCAGCCTCCAGGGTCACCGCCGTCATCCCCTGTTTTCCCTACGCCCGGCAAGACAAGAAGGACAAGGTGGGGGTGAGGGATATATGTCTAGTTACTTCTCTCACGCCATTAAGCACCTGCACCCCATTAAGCACCTGCACACCATTGAACACCGGCCTGTGTCAACATCACATTCATACTCGTTTATCATTGAGCCATAGCCGACCCTTTTGCATGCGAATTGGTCATTTATCCTCACAAAAATGTATTGTTTGTCGCTGTTTACCTGATCTGAATCCATATCCAGAGATGCCTAATTCTGGTGTAATTCAGACAACCCCAAGCTGCAAATATTGACCCGTACCTTCAGTACAGATGATCAGACAAAATTTGATCAACTTTTTAATCATCAGTCAATAAATGGCTTTCACTCAAATACCTACAATGATTTCTTGCATATATTTAAAAAAAGTGAATAATCAATTTGATGGTAAGGATGGATTCTACTAGCCTAGCTAACAGGATGTCTATCACTTTTTCAGGCCCTTTTGGGCAAGTACCATCTTACCTAGCCAGAGGCATGTTATTCCCCATGTTTCGGTTGTGGGCAATAAGACAACCATATTATTACACCACCCTTATACTTCAACCTTTAGCCTTACTTATTATGGCAACCACTTATTCATGATTGTCATGCCATTGTGTGTATTTTTAAAAAAGTAAACATGAAACAATGTCCAATGATAACTTTTGTTAACATTTTAAAGAACAAGGAACAGGGCTTGAGTTTAACTCTGCCCTGTATGTAAATATAGCTGCTGCCTTATTTTAAAATATGAAATGGCAGTTTTGTAGACAAGCTCTGCGTGTCATTTAGTGACTTTGTTTCATGTGACTGAAGTTATTCATGTCATTGCAGAGCCGTGCTCCCATCTCTGCAAAGTTGGTGGCCAACATGCTGTCCGTGTCTGGGGCTGACCACATCATCACCATGGATTTGCACGCCTCGCAGATACAGGTGAGCACTAATCTCGGATCCAGCAGTCCTATGTTACAGCAGAACTTCTGGGGGAAGACGGCACAGAGCCTGGGCTTGAAGAATGCGGCCTTTTAAATGTGCATGGCTGGTTGCAGTGGCGCTAGTAATCCAGCGGTGGCGCTGCACCACTGCTGGATGATAATAACTTAACATGCTTCCAAAATTCGTGAAAGACATTCCCATTTTTTATCTAACCACATTTTCCACTCCACCCTGTACTTCGTCTGCGGTGACTCATGAATTTCCCAGGAATCAATAGATTTCATCATCTTGTATAGTGTAAATCATTACTCTTTCTGTAATCCTGTTTTCTGAATTCCTTTGTGTGGAACCAAACCGGGGTCACAGATACAGAGCTGTTTATTATACCTGCTGCTTTTCAGTCATACCAAAAGCTTAATGTCGTTTCTTCACGTCGAACATTGAAACCTGATCTCACCCTCTTTTTTTTTTTCATTTCTTTTTTTTCCCCCCAAAAACTACTCACCCTTTCATTTCAACAAATGCTAATAGAAGATTGTATTAAGCATAGTTCCTGCAACGCGACACCGCGCCCTGGTTTCCGTGACTCCTGTGACTCGGGGTGATGCTCTTGTGTTTTTGAAACCAGGGCTTCTTCGACATCCCTGTGGACAACCTGTACGCCGAGCCTGCCGTGCTGAAATGGATCAAGGAGAACATCAGCGAGTGGAAGAACTGCACCATTGTGTCCCCCGATGCAGGCGGCGCAAAGAGGTATGCCAGGACCTGTCTCGTTTAGTTTAGTCTCGTCTGTGGCGTTTAGTTGCGCAATTGGCGGCCTTGAGACGAGGTGAACCTGTCTCTGTTGGAATTTACTTTGGATACTTGGATGCCACGTGCTTATCTGTACTGTAGCACAAACCGGTTGGCGGGTTACAATGTGTTGACTTGTTGTTCAGCTGCTCGCTTAAGCTGACACTAAATGTGGGCATATTTTCCTCTGCCCAGGGTCACGTCGATAGCGGACAGGTTGAATGTGGACTTTGCCCTCATCCACAAGGAGAGGAAAAAGGCGAACGAGGTGGACCGCATGGTGCTCGTCGGGGACGTGAAGGATCGGGTCGCCATCCTCGTAGATGATATGGCCGACACCTGTGGCACAATCTGCCATGCTGCTGACAAGTAAACCCCTTACCATGATTTGAATACTACCTAGTGCACTGGGAAGAGGCTTTGATGGATTCAATTCATTGTTGCCGAATCCTCAAACTGCATTGTACAGTGAATTATAGTCTTGTTTACATGGTGTTTTTTAGAAAATCATTGTCGTTTCTCCCGTATTTTTCAGATTGATTTCTGCTGGCGCAACAAAGGTTTATGCCATTCTTACACATGGCATCTTCTCTGGTCCGGCCATCTCGCGTATCAACAACGCCTGCTTTGAAGCCGTAGTGGTCACCAACACCATCCCTCAGGAGGAGAAGATGAAGCACTGCCCTAAGATACAGGTCAGACCCCCCCTCCCCCCTATAAAGCTGTGTTCCCACCTCTACTAAATCAGATGCAAATAGGGCATAAGACATTTGTTCTTTTCATTTGATCGCATTTTGGTACATTGTGCAACTAATTCTGTTTCATTCCGTCTTCTAGGTGATTGACATCTCCATGATCCTGGCCGAGGCCATCCGCAGGACCCACAACGGGGAGTCTGTGTCGTACCTGTTCAGCCACGTCCCCTTGTAACACCCACACCCTCCTGCCAGCCGTCTCGCTGTCGCACCAAATAGAAGAAAAGAGGGATGATTTCCCCCGGCCAAACACAACCATTGTCAAAGCTCAGCTGCTAACCAACCATGAAACCAAGATTTGAGCAGTTATGCCTGTTACTAATATGGACTCCATTAGCAAGAGTCCAAGTGGGCCTCTTGAGCAGCCACCCTTATGCCTGGGCCCTGAGAAAAAGCAATTGATTCCAAGCTCCTGATTTGGGCCAGCTTTTTAATTGTGTATGGGTGAATTAAGTCTTTGTCCACTGTGAATGTTCTCCTCTTCCTCCTAATGGTACTTTAACCTGGAAACATTGCCCTATTAGGAAATTGAAAAGGGCCCCAGACTACTTCATATATATCTATATGGTCAGCAAAATGCTTCTGGCCAATATAAATCTGTTACAATGTTATAGTAATGTTACAATGAATGAAGTATACCAACAGATAAATGGCCAGAGTTTAGACATCTCACGCTGCTGTTGGAAGTCTCTGCATTTTTGGTTATTTTCAAGTTAACCGTTAACCGGCTTGTTGTTGAAGTGAATGTGTAAATGAACTCTAGTTTACAGTACCACCTGAAGCTCCACTCACCAAGTGTGCCTCAGCATTCAGAAGAAAATAGGATTTATTATTTCTGTCTCTCTCTCTCTCTCCACGTGGTTAATGTTGTTATCCATTAGACTAAGATACAGATGACATGGCTCTATATAGAACTTTACCTTTGCCAGCTGAGTCCAGCAACAAAAGTGATGATGAAATCTCATTACAGTTTAAAAAGGGTTTATTTTTATGGTTTAATGAGGTTCAGACACCAACCTCAAGTTAAGACATTGGTAGATTTGGCTTATTGTGTTGTATAACGTTTTTGTTTATATTACCTCAACTGCACTGTCAACCAATTACACTTGACAATGAATAATGCTAAATACATGCCCAGTCCCGAGTTTTCTGTTCATTTTATTTTAGCTAACAATAAACGAAAATAAAATATGGTCTAATGTTTAGCTTTCACATTTGGTCAACATGTTCTCCCCTGGTTGGATCTTGAACTCCTGAACTCCTGAAGAAACAGGACTGTTCTTGAGTTCACCCACAGTTGTTCCTGTTCTGACTTTCAGTTGTTTCGTGTGTGTGTGTGTATTCAGAAACGATGTTAGGCTTCCTCTTTCTTGGGTGAATGCTCCAAAAAAAATGCTCCACATTTCACAATGCGTTATCCATAAAGATTATACGATGCAAATGTGGAACCTCAGATGTCTTGATGATTTTGACACTTGACTTTGATTATGACACGTTAATTGCATGGAGGCATGAGCAATTCAACATCGACGCACGGCGGTGTACCATGGGTGTGTGAGCGGCAGGAGATGATGGACAGGCTATGAACAGGTCCACCCGGGACTAACGGCCTTATTGTTCTAAAAACCTAAATAGCTCATTTGTGGCATCGGCATGTGTCAGACACAAGGTAAATGCAAACGGTTTCACTACGGATACAGTTTTTGCGAAGAAATAACCACTCGCCACTACTGATGCGCGAGGCTGAAATCCCCTAAGACGTTAATTGATTGATTGATGGGTGATACCCACCAATGGTCGATGCTGCAACCAACCCCCTTAACCAATCGTTATATTGCTGGCTAACCGGCTTTTCGCGTTACAAAACGCCTCCTCCGAGTCGAGGAAGGGCATGTCCGTTACGTTGTGGTGAGATGTGCGTCCGGCATGAGCTAGCGTTAACCGTGATCTTAAATATGCGTCTTAAATTGTTATTTTAAAGGACACAAGGCGTAGCGATTATTGTTCTGCCTGCAAGTACAATGCCAAATGCAGTGTGCTGATGCGACAACGAAGAAGGACGACTAATTAGGAAATCTGATATTTTGTTGTTGTTGTTTCTTAATCGATAGGCCTACACCTGCAAAGTAAGTAGTCTCAAATCATATTACTGCATAGACCATAATCATTGAATCACTAGCTAGCCTAAAATCATATTACTGTTCTCTCAGACCTTAATAATTTCATCACTAGTCATACAATTTAAATTTGCTATTTTATTTTAGTCATTTACTTCATATATTGATTTTGAAATGTCAAATGTAAATCTGATGATATTGTATATGATTGAACACTGAATTTCTTCTGAAGAATGGCATGGGGCCAAGATAACACTCAACTGGAAGAGACCCAACCACAGCCAGTTTCCCGTTTCCATAGTTACTTGCATGGAGGGATCTCCAGCTTGCTCTCCACCCTGCCTACCATAGCTGTCTTTCCTGTCTACAAGACCGTTTTCCGCCAACAGCTCCACAATACCTCAGTGCGCCAGGCGGTGGCACAGTTGAAAAAGGAAGGAGCATTGAAGCTCTACAGGGGGGTGACCCCACCTTTGCTCATGCGGACCCTAAACGGCACGCTGCTGTTTGGCCTCCAGGATACCTTGCTCCGTCAGCTCTCCTCCTCCTCCTCCTCCGCCAACATCGTTCCTCTCTCTGCCCTCCCGGCTGTCGCAGGGCTTGCTGCGGGTCTGGCGGAGGCCCTGGTTTTCACTCCGTTCGAGCGCGTTCAAAACGTGTTGCAAAACGGTCACAACGACCGCAATCTACCGACGCTGAAGAGTGTTCTGGTGCGACTGAGCTCCGAGAGGCTGGCCTTGGGCTACTACAGAGCCCTTCTGCCCATCGCGGCCAGGAACGCCCTGGGCAGCTGCCTCTACTTCGGACTGAAGGGGCCTCTGTGCACTCTGGTGGAGGGGCAGGGGCTCTCTCCCATGGCGTCATCCTTCCTGTCCGGGACGCTGACCTCCATGGCCATCAGTTTCCCTCTGTACCCGCTGTCCGTGCTGGTGGCTAACATGCAAGCGGGGGCAGGCGGGCAGGAGGCGGGAACGGTCAGGAGTTGTTGGAGGAGGCTGTGGACTTCCCGCCAGCGCAGCGTGGCACTGCTGTACCGAGGGGGGTCCCTGGTGATCCTGCGCTCGTGTGTCACCTGGGGAATCACCACCGCCATCTACGACCAACAGCAGAAACGCCTGTCATGAGATGACGGAGAAGACCAAACATAATACTCAGGAAACATCGGTGCTTGTTATGAATAGGATGGACACTGCCACTGTCTTCACCGTTGTAGCCAATAACATATTATATATTATATATAATTATATATAAATATATATATATATATAAATCTTTTATTTCTGACTATACCAATGAGACTGTGAGGCAAATGTTGATTCTATGTTTAATTGGGACATCAAAGCCTTGAACCGGTGTTTATGATGTAGTGCTTTAGGGTCTGTGTAGCCCTACTGAATTTCTCAAGCCATATTAAGGAGAATATACATGGTGTCTTATTCAATGAATGTGTGGTGATTTGACTGAATGTATTATGAAATGTGCTATTGTGTATGCAGCATGGCACGGTTACATATATTATATACAATATCTAGGCTACTGCACTGTATGTAGGAAAGAAACAAAGAAATAACCAAATGTGTTTCATGTAGGCTAAATGCTACACATGTAGGCTATCCTATATTCGAACCAAATAAATATTTTATCCTGTATTTGCAAGCAACTATTCATTATTATATATTTATTATAGAAAATGCTACATACATACATTTAGCTGAGGGAAACTGATATGGGTTAAAAAAAGGGATGTTAATCAAGTTTGGGAGTTGATTTTATTATTATGATTATTATTATTTTTGGATTAGGATAATTTCATTCGCATAATGTTTAGGTTAGAATAGTGCCACGGCAAGGGAGCACATCGCACTTAATTCACGGCATGTATGTTCACTGTAGGGCCCCTAGGTCGGTCTACAGCTACACCCATGGTCTGTGCCTTGATGTGCCACTCGGAGAGAATCAACACCAATAGATTATGTCATGTGTTATAACCTATTAACACATAGGTTATAACATACGTAGCTCATCTATAGATTTCAGAACACGTGGATACGGTTAAAGACAAATAAGCATATTTGAACCGTTAAATGTCCCTGTCGGAAGACTCCGTGGATGAGACGGTCCCGCTGCGTCCGGGTCCCAGGGAGGGTCGCCTCCTTACAAACGGACCGGCCAATGGGAGGCCGCCGACTGGTCTCCATGTGGGCGTGTGGCAGGGCGTGCTTTCTGTATTTAAACGCCTTGCTTCGGGAGGATTACTCAACAGCACTACTTGCATTGCCACTGGGAGACAAAGCAGTCGTCATCAGGTAAAACCCCTATTAAAAGTTTCTGTACTCCCGACTTGTATTTATACATTCCCACAGTTTCCATGTAGTTGGGGAGTAAAGAACGCAGTGCAATAGCTACGAATTCGGTAGGATGTTTTGTGCAAGGAGTTTATGAGTAGTTTTTAAATGATAATTTTACTAATATTTTATTACATGGTGTTTTTAGTAAGAACGTAACTACCCCTAATTGTGCAACAGCGTTCCCGTATAGTCCTGTAACACACCCTTCCTTACCTACTCAGCATTGCCGTTGGTTGAACGTCTGCCAGATTAATTGTCATTTTAGTGGAGCAAAGGGACCTAAGGATGTTCACATGGGCTGCATTAGGGGACATTATGGCTACTTGCTCTCGCCGTCTGACGTTTAATCATGACTTCATTATCTGTTATCTGTCCTCTTTGTAAGCGCGTCAAGCGCATCGTGAACATGCCGCTGTTCACTCAGTCTTACTGCGCTTCCGATCACTAGTTAACGCACCGACATGCCACGGTGGCGCAGTTACTGCTGAAGACGACAGCGTCGGGGAAAAACAGGCATATTAATAATATATAATATGTCACTTTCAAAATAATGGACTTTGAAAACATAATAATGATATAGGCCGAGCCCAGTGGAGTACAGCGTCATTATCGGGCCTGTTGGTGTATGTCATTATTTGTTTTTCTCTTGCCTTTTTAAGTCTTGCAGAAGTCTCGTACAGAAGTAGGCAACAGCCTACTACACGTCAGCCTGCTCAATACTGCTCAAGTAGCCTATTGTATACTACTACTACTACTACTACTACTACTACTTCTACTACTACTAGTACTACTACTACTACTACTACTACTAATAATAATAATAATAATAATATATATATAGTTTAACACTTTTGAAAAAAACCGTTTGTTTATTGTGCGGTCCTTGTTTATTCATTCCAACAGCATGGGTCATAAGGCACCGCAAGCATTCATTTTGAGTGTCTGTATTGCATAACTTCTGTGCAGTGTGGCTCGTAGTATCTTGTTGTTAATCTAAGGCGTGTCGTACCTGTACGGGCACGCAGGGCACATTGCAGCATAGCGGATGGAGCCGATGGGCCCTTGGTCATGCGGTGGCTTGTCTGCTGTGGCCTGTACTTTTTTTTTTAGCAGTTTTATCCAAAGGCCCTTACAGGTTAGGCAGAGAACAATCCAAATGCAAACGCAGTTGGAGCACTGTTAATAATGTTTGTTTTTTATTCAAACTATCTTTTAATTGAACTCGGTATTCTTCCCCTGTCTGTTCTGTTTCCCAACAGAGATTCCACGTCAGAACACCACACAACACCACACCAATGGATCAAACGTGCGCCGAAATATGCAATTTTGAGAAGCAAGGTCTAAAAAAGTCCACGACAAAAGAATCATGTTGCGTGCCTACCCAGGCAGGTATGTTGCAAAGCATGCGAGGAAACTTAACTCATCCTACACTGTACCTTATCTCACTGCTCAGGTACAGGAAAACCCCTGGCCTTCCTCAAGAAGACGCCTATCATGGCAAAGCATGGATGAATTACCGACAGGGCTGTGGCTGATCATACACATCCTGCAGCCAGTTGTTACGTAACGGGTCCTTGTTTGCACCCTGCTAGAAGAAAAAAAAGAAAATAAAGGGCACACACCTTCGACACACCAACTGGCTTTGAGTCGGGATGCTTAATTCAATTGGAATAAGCCAGTTGAAGTCGCTCTTGGTTAATTATCAATGTGCTATTGTCTAAAAAAAAAAAAGCTTGATTTTGAAATGAATAATGTTCAGCAATTAGGTTGAACATAAAGAAAAGAAAAAAAACAATATTTCCAAACCAAACTTTTAGCCAAGTTTTAGCTGATCACGAGGCAGCCAAACACAGGAGTGGAACCATCGGTCACCAGGTGCCTCAGCACTGTCATGTTGCAGTCAACATGTTACAAAAATAATCACTTCAAGAAAACCGGGAACTGTTTAAATCGTGTGACTGACATTACATGTCATTTTAATGTTCTGACCTAAAGTGTTGTAAATGTGTAGCCACTTCACTTGTTTTGTTGTACATCGATATATTTCTTTAAGCAGAAATGGGCTCTGACAGAACTATATGACTTCATATCGTCATATCGACTCTGACTCATTTGGATTTTCTCTTTCACAGAGATTGACGCGGAAAAGAAGTGCCTGGCCGAAGACCACCCTGACCACCCAGCAATGGAACAAAAGTGCAAGAAAGAAATAGAAGGGTTTCAGAAGAAAGGTCTAAAAAAGTCCACAACAAAAGAATCATGTTGCGTGCCCACCCAGGCAGGTATGTAAAGCATGCGAGGAAACTTAACTCATCCTACACTGTACTTTACCTCACTGCTCTTACCGACAGGGCTGTGGCTGATCATACACACCTCGCACACTCTCGACTGACTTGTATTTATTGTGTATGTATATCAAACTGATCATATCGACTCTGACTCATTTGGATTTTGTCTTTCACACAGAGATTGAAATCGAAAAGAAGTGCATGGCCGAAGACAAGCTCACTACCGGTTGAATACTGTGAAAGGATATTTTCCAAGACGGAAAGGCACACTGTGTGTATACATTTGACCATAAACAATATAACCAGCATCAACAATATGACCTGTAAATTGGTGCCATTGCAGAAGTTGAAACAGTGTCACAGACAAATGTTATTTTTCTTTTAATAAATATCAACAATGTCAAACTTTTGAGTTGCTTTTCTCTCTCTTTTTTTTTTTCAAATTAAGTTGTGCAATGTATTGGTGCGTCTCAACTTTTCCCATGAGTCAGAACATGCAACATGATAGCTTCTATCTTTCACATATTTGAAGAATTGAGAAACGGTGAGAGACTATTAGAGGAGGAGGAGACTAGAGGATATTGCTACACATTTTCCTTTTTCCCAGGCAATAATGCCAACTTGTTTGGGTGAGCGAAGGTTTGCATTCTTCTCTTTGCAGTGTGTCTCAACATGAATCTTGACAGTCGTGCTTTAAAAGGTGGTCTCCGTTAAAAAAAAACAGAGCCAGCCTGTTTTCGACAAGTCTTTGCCTGTGCAAACGGCAGAATCGTCTTTCGGATGGTGAAGACAGATACTAAATGGACTTCGACTGCTGAGTGAATCACGTCATGCACTTCATAAACGGGCCACTTCCTGGTGCATGATCAAATGGTGCTATATGCACCTTGTTCCACATGCAATGTCTCCTGGTGGTGAATTAAACAGGCAACTTCCTGGTGTACGATCATGGGAATGCCATGTCAGCTGCCCAATCATTTTTGATGGGGGATATCCATATTATGTTTTTTCTTGGTGCGCATTGTGCCGGACCATCGTCCATGTGGTGCCTGTTTCAACATGTTCACATTGCAGCGCACAAGGCCTTGGTACCGACATGCTTTTTGGTGTGGCATTGAGCCACTGATAAAGATAGTTTGAGGCAGACATGAATTCTGTCTACTAGCCAGAAAATCT
>OMNR01099858.1:26910-37140 GCA_900303205.1 Mora moro
TTTTCCTTTTTCCCAGGCAATAATGCCAACTTGTTTGGGTGAGCGAAGGTTTGCATTCTTCTCTTTGCAGTGTGTCTCAACATGAATCTTGACAGTCGTGCTTTAAAAGGTGGTCTCCGTTAAAAAAAAAACAGAGCCAGTGTTTACCTGTTTTCGACAAGTCTTTGCCTGTGCAAACGGCAGAATCGTCTTTCGGATGGTGAAGACAGATACTAAATGGACTTCGACTGCTGAATGAATCACGTCATGCACTTCATAAACGGGCCACTTCCTGGTGCATGATCAAATGGTGCTATATGCACCTTGTTCCACATGCAATGTCTCCTGGTGGTGAATTAAACAGGCCACTTCCTGGTGCATGATCAAATGGTGCTATATGCACCTTGTTCCACATGCAATGTCTCCTGGTGGTGAATTAAACAGGCCACTTCTTGGTGTACGATCATGGGAATGCCATGTCAGCTGCCCAATCATTTTTGATGGGGGATATCCATATTATGTTTTTTCTTGGTGCGCATTGTGCCGGACCATCGTCCATGTGGTGCCTGTTTCAACATGTTCACATTGCAGCGCACAAGGCCTTGGTACCGACATGCTTTTTGGTGTGGCATTGAGCCACTGATAAAGATAGTTTGAGGCAGACATGAATTCTGTCTACTAGCCAGAAAATCTGGTTTTCAAGAAGCCCTATTAACAGAATCAATGAGAACATGGAAATAAAATAGGCCTCCCAGTCCACACTGTAAAGTAAAAACAACCCAATGCTATATAACAGGACTGAACAACCTCCATAGCGATGCATTGTCACTGACATTAATACCCATAAAAGGTCACGCTCTAGTTGAAGTCTTGATTCTCCTGATCTGCATCTTTAACATATCTAACATATGTAGTCAAATCTAAAACAAAACTTCATCGATGCACTGTTGTTACTGTGAACGGCGATCAACAAAACCGGTTATACAGGAACTGTTGCTTTCAACCACTCCCGCTTCCCTTTTATTCCATAGAGACAACAGACAGAAGAAATACCGGTCGCGATAATAAACAAACCCGAAGCAGCAGACAGAGGCAATAAGCCACACGTCAAGCAGACAGACTGCCCTCTACAATAGACCTATTTAGACATGTACAATACAAGTGCATAATATAAAATAACCCTGTATTAATCCCAGGGAGAGGGAAATCCGGGTGTTACCACAGTGTTGAAAAAAAGAGTAACAGGACAGTGCAAATCAAACATACAATACGAATAACTAGGTGGGGACTGGGCAGTATACAAAGCGTCCTAGTTCTGTGTGATCCAATGTCTCTGCGTATGCATGCATTTGCGTTTAAACCACGACACCTTGCGTCGCATATTGAACACCACACCTAGACAAAGACCTGGTATCGGCGATGCCAAATGAATCCACAAGGGGGCGCCAAACGACAGAGAAAACGCGTACGGTGGGCGGTGCTTAGCGCTGCTGCGGGTCCGATGATTGGGCCACCTAAAGTCCATCAACAAGCTGGTTAGCAGAACGCTCCTGGTGGGGAAATCCTAGCGATGTGCTTCTGAAATAGCATCGCGAACAAGGGATCAATTGCAAATCATTTTACGTTGCCTAGACAATCATATAAATCGGCGTGCTGCTCCGGCAACGGGTACACCGTCGTGCAAAGAGACCGCTGGGATCCGCACGGTATGTCGGGGATGTGAGAGTTTAACGTGAGAGCAAGCTTCACCTCACGACAACACGGCTTACTTACCGGTAGGTTTGTTGTGCTACCGCTTGCTTTGCTTGCGTGCTACCTGGGCGAACTTAAATGCTGATTTTAGTTGTTTTTTTTGGGTCCTGTACGACTTCGTACAGCTAAACTACTGCGTGTCCGTTGCACGGGGCGAATAAGCAGGTAATTGTCGGTGCGTAATGCGTTAATGCTGTCGAAATTGTGAGCATCGATTATTGATTTGCGAGTGGGAACTTATTAGTTGGCCTGTCGTCGACAGCGTGGACACGGGAGCTGGACGTGGTCAAATGGTGGTGCTATATGCACCTCGGTCCACATTTTCAATGTCTATTACTCTCATTGCACTTGTATTTGCAATGCAAATTATTATTGTAGTTGTAATTCGCAGACGACTGTATGCGTTAGTGCGTCTAACGGAATGCTACACGCGTGTATGCGTAATGTTTTACGCGTGAATAGGTATTGTGTTATAATGTTATTCATGTTTTTATTTACCCCAGAAAATATATTGCTGTCTCTTTCTAACAAATGTACTTGTAAGTCGCTTTGGATAAAAGCGTCTGCTAAATGCCCTAAATGTAAATGTAAATAATGGGTATTGTGTGATAATTGTCATGTACGCGTCGCTGTGTGTAATGGCATCTATCACCCGTTCCTCCTACCCTAGGCTGAGAGCATGGTGGTCCCAGGCAACACCACTGCGATCCAAAAGCCTGACTGTGGATGCTCCAGTGGCCTCATGGAAAGTTCAGACCCTGGGTTCGAGGAGGAGCAGGACGTAGCAGGGGTGGAGTTGGAGGAGGTCCGCAAGCTGCAGGAGCTTGTTCGTAGGCTGGAGGTTCAAAACCAGACACTTCGCAACAGGGGAAGCAAACCAATTCGTAACGGGAGCCCCGGCGGCTACAACAATCACACGGCCGGCAGCAATATCAATGAGAGGCTCTCTTGTGAAGGTGTAAGCAACCCTGACCACAGGTTGGAGCACAGCGACGAGCTGGGCAACAGAGACTTTGAGCTCTCTCCCCCACAGGACTCCGGCAGCAGCAGCAGCGAAGACATGTCCCCTCTCCCCGTGACAAGCAGGCTGGGGGAAGAAGAAGAAGGGGCAGAGGGATTCGGGGGTCCGTGTATGGGATTCCTGACCTTGCCCTGCAGCAATGGACCAGAGCCAGCCCAGGGGCAAACCCAAACCCCAGAAAGCCCCTCTCAGGAGAGTTATGAATCAGAGACCCTTGCCGAGAGTGACTCGGGGGTGGACCAAACCGCCCTGGACGAGGTCGATGTCCTGGATCTAGAAGATGAGTGTGCAGAGGTGAATGATGAAGACAGTTGGTACGTAGCAATATATTGGCAGGACCCCTGCTTTTCTTAATACTAAATATTTTCTGCATTCCCTTAATTATGCAACTTGTATCTCTGTTATCTATTCATCTTCAGATGTTTCCTTTCATAATTGACCAGGTGGGATCACGTTTTAGTTTGAACATACTGCATTGTCAATCTCCACACATGTTTACATTTACATTTACATTTACATTTAGGGCATTTAGCAGACGCTAAATGTTACTGTGATGCATGTCCAGGATTGCAGGATTTATCTAATATGCAACACCTCATTATTAATGACTGAGTGTACAGTACAGTTTAAACTAATCTCATTACAATCATCTTGTTTTGAAGCAGCATTTGCCAGAATTTAATTAGTAGGGTTCGATTTAATTTGTAGGATTAGATTTCCTAAAAAGGTCAGTTAGCCTGCTAATGCTGAAGAAAATAATCCACGCAATGTTGCCGTACACCATCCTAATTGACCCTGTATGTGGCATGCGTCACGATTTGCATGCCCTGAAACAGCTAGCTCATTGTTCCCTTTGTAGCTGCTTTAGAAGCTCAGCTGTTGGGTTTAGTGGTCAAACCAGTTATGGCATTCTCCATTTCACATCATTAGCCATACCATATGTGCTTTTCCTGGTTATCATAGCCACAACATCCAGTAATCCCCTGCAGGCCCATAATCTGATCCAGGCGGGGGCCAGGACTGGATGCTGGCTAAACGGCTTTGGGACGACTCGTCCCACAGCATGTGATCTGTGGGGAGGCCTCCGAGGCCCGGGAAACTGAAAGACGACATTTGTCCCTCGTAGCTCCCCGTCTGCCTGGGAGGATAAAAAAGAGAGAGGTTATCCAAATAGATCGCCAAATTGCTCTTTGAAGATCTACGTCTATGTCCCTTGATACACACCCGAAACAAACCTGTATCCACACATTTGAGGGTGTATGTCTGTGTCACACGTGAGCTCCAAACTTTAGACATGGCTCGGACTCCCCTTAGCCCCATCAGGACACGTGACCTGGATATTTGCACTGTCTGCATTGTTGCTAATACCAGTGGGAGACGGACGCCTTTTGTGTTTGCCTAATGGGAAGATGAGCGTCGGTTGATTTGTCGAGACTCTCGAGCCAATGAGCGCCGGCCTTTTTGTGTCTCTTGGCTCAAAGAACCCGCTCACGTGACCACGAGCCTAAACGTTGCCGCTCGGCCCGGTGGCCGCTTGGCCCTTGACGAGCTCTGTGCTGCTCGCATGACACCGGACACGTCTTCGAATGCAAAGCGCAGGGTCCGCCGCAAGTACCGAACGCCACTAACGGGAGATGGTAGGGCAGGGCAGGGCAGAGCAGGGCGGTGCGACAACACTTGTCTCCTCACCGTACCGCACGAGTCATAGCGATTGCATAGCCCAGAGCAAGCACAGAGCATTTGATTTGCCGTTTGAGGGGCCCGGCTTTTGCTCACTTATCTTACCCTGCCATTAGCCAGGTCAATGTGTATTATACATTTGTAAAACTGTGTTGATTAAGAAAAACACGATCTGAGTAGATGGGCTAGGCGTGGATGTGGATGGATATTGATTGGTAACTGAATAAGGGCATTGTAGTCCACTGGGGCATTTACTCAGTATTTATGGTTATTGCTTTACTATTTGATGATGCGCTAACTTTTTTGATTGATTGGTGTTTATTTTACTTGATGCGCCCCATTGGCCACTTCACACCTCCTTCTTTTGTGTGAAACACTCCCACCCACGACCCTCGGGGGTTGATTAATTTCGCAGCATTTCCCTCTGCTCAACTGACTTACTAACGCAGGAAGTATTGATAAACACATGCAAGGAAACGGGCATTAAGCCGCGTCCCTCCCTGTGCCAATTTCCCACTTTATCTCTTTCATTCTCGCTCAGCTGCTTCTGCTACTTGTAATTGCCTGAAATATTGACTCTGCATTTTTGTGCTCTTCCCCCTCCTCCTCCTCTTCCTCCTTCGCCTCCGCCCGTGGTGCGTGTTTTGTCTTCAGGTTGTACGTGTCGCCCAAGAAGCAAGTGGCGGAGCCGTGTCCAGAGTCTCCTCTGAAGTGGTGCCGTAGGGTGCTGGACCACCCGAGCCCCGAGACGGAGGTCGCGTGCCGGACGCTGATCAACCGTCTGGACCAGAGTACGCATTCCTAATGTCACATGGGTCAAGCGTGCAACAACGGCAACAGAGCAAAGTGGTCTTTTTTTGTATCGTTATTGAATCCGTAGCCCGGGTGGAAGGTTGCACCCCCGTCGAAATCCACAAGTGTGTGGCCCCACGGCAGACGAGTAGCTGCGTTGCATTTCAATGTTTTTAAGTATTTCTAACATCCTCAGGAAGGTTTCATACAGTCTTTCGGTGGACTATGTCTACTGTATATGTAGTCTTACTTACTGCTCACCTCACCAGAGAGTGAGTCTGTGTGAACAGATAGTTTCAGTCCATACAGTAATGCCCCAGATAACCTTACCCTTTGTGTGTGTGTGTGTCTACGTACGTGTACGTACGTGTGCATGTACGTGTGTGCGCGCGTGTGCGCACGTTTGTTTGATCCATCACACCCTATTCATTATTTAACCTGGCCATCGGCTCATTCTTCCTGCAAGTTGCGGAACTGGAACAACAAAGCCATTCTCACCACAGCTAAATGATCCGGTGAAGTCACAGGCTAGCTTGGGTTACCCCCCCAATACCCTCTGGCTCAGCTTCATTTAAAAAGCTACCATTATGCAGGTGTAACGGGGAGGTTGAGTTGGGAGTGTGGTCTACTACTACTACTACTTTGGTTGACAATGTTGAAACTTCAGCCTTTGCCGGCGCTGGGTTTGGTCACCGTATTGTGATTTTAGTTCATGTGCTCTGGCTGTCTGTTGTTCACCAATGAAAGTCCCGGGTCTGGTTGACCGCACAAGGGGAATAAACCAGTGTCTTTTTTTTTTTTCTCTCTGTTCTCTCTCCTTGTCGCTCTGCAGCATCTCGATGGAAGAACATGTACTGCAGCCCCAACGCAACAGAGGCGGGCTCAGCAGGCTCGGGCCTGATCTCCCCCGGGTACCACAAATCAACTAACAAACCCCTACTAACCTGTGGCAGTTCAGGTACGGCATGACATTAACACACCTTGCTCTCGGGTTGCCTGCGCAACACAACGCACTGCACTGATATTGACCTTGGGTGTTGCCTTTTTTTGTTTTTACGGTTGTACAATCTATGTCATAAAGTGTCTTGTAGAGAGATCGCAGAGAGCGTGACGTGACGGGTTGCAGGTAAAAATCGACAACACGTTGTCCTCTCCTCTGGGCTGTGTGTCGCCAATCCTGAAACGCAGGAAATTAATTAACGAGCTGGAGCTTTGATTATGGGGTTTGCTTAAAACACACAATAGTTTTCACCTTTTGCTGTTGCCTAATTTCCTCACAATGCGTTCCTTTTATGTGGTGCAAAAACCGGGGGGGACTTGTGTGCTTGTGTTGTGAAAACACTGCAAGTGCGCCTTTGCATGAACTTGAAAATGCTTTGCTTGTGGGGGCGGTGACCCTTTTCTAATGTTGGACCGTTTACATAACCAAAACCTCCCTGGATGTTGATGTTGTTGTCCATACCAGTCTGTCTCTGTCTGAATGAAGGGGCTGTGTGTCAGACTGACAGACAGACAGGCCTGGCAGGATGTATTTTGCATACAGCCTTTTTGCAATACCAGCAGACAAACCTTTTGGTATTAACTCTGTTGGACGTGTCTGGGGTGACATCAGAGTGTCTGGGCTGGGTATGTCGTTGGCAGGCAGGCAACGGCTACTTCCATAGCCTCAACAGGGACACATGAAGTACGCCATGTACGTTGTCCCCCTTTTAGCTGTGCGTGTGCGCTCTGTGTCTGCATTCAGTCTTGCGGTTCTCTGTCGGCAGGCCTTGTGCGAATGCATTCAGCCCTGAGCTCGCAGTCGTCCATCGACAGTGAGCTCAGCACGTCGGACGACTCCATCTCCATGGGCTACAAGCTGCAGGACCTCACCGACGTCCAGATCATGGCTCGCCTGCAGGAGGAGAGTGAGTTGAGCGGTTATATAAATAGTGCCCTGTGCACGTGGCCAGGCCGGGTTTTGTTTTGAAAGTCCACTCATTCGTATATGGGCATTTCTGAAAACATATTCTTGTTGTTGTTGTTGTTGTTGTTGTTGTTGTTGTTGTATTCGCCGCTCAAGAAGGAGCCCAATGCGCATTCTCTTGAAAACGGAGGGGGGGGGAAATATTTTCATAAATACCCATATATACGTGTCGACGAGAGCACAGGGCAAAGTGCACCGGCCGGCCAAGCACCTTTCGTACTTTCCTTATCGCAACTGTTTTTCAAATTGCTCCTACAGTGGATTGGATTGTATTCCGTGAGGCGTTCTTTTGACCTGCAGGTGGCGCTGCATGGCTCCTTATGTGATTATTATTTTTTTACAAACGTGTGTGTGTGTGCCTGTGTGTGCGCGTGTGGGCAGGTCTGAGACAGGACTACGCCACCAGCTCGGCGTCCGTGTCCCGCCGGAGCTCCTCCGCATCACTGCAGTCGCTGCGGCGCGGGGGAACCTACAGCGACCAGGAGTTTGACAGCTACAGCCTGGAGGACGAGGAGGAGGCGGCGGCCTACTGCCCGATGCCACAGCAGCGCCACCGCTTCACCCCATCCCCCTTGGGCTCCCCGCGGTGCCTGTCGCCCTCCACCTCCAACCACGGCCAGGAGCACGCCAGCCGACTCGGGGCGCCGCCGCCGTCGCGCGCCAGGGGACCCAGGCGCTCTCTCCAGGGCCCCAGCCCAGAGCTGCTCAAATTCGCCAAGAGCGAGGGTAAGCCTGGGTCCGCGTCTCTCACTGCTGCGCCCTTGGACTGGGTTCACACCACAACGCACTGATCACCGGTCACAAATTACATGTCATGAAACGGTGCCTTAATGTGGTGTGTTTTTGACCTGTGTGTGTGTGTGTGTGTGTGGTTGCAGAGGAGTTAAGACACAGCATGCCCAATCTGGCACCCCGCACCAGCCTGCGTTCCCTGGAGGCGGTCAGAAACAGCCGCAGCATGGAGGCTAACCTCCAGAGCTCTGGCAACCGCATGTCCCGCCTAAACCACTCCCCCTCCACAGGTAACCCTAACCCTTCCTCACCTGGCCTTCTACCTCACCCCACACCCCCACTCTACCTCCCTAACACCTCTCTCCCGTCCGCTACACACTGCTCCTCGGTTACAGGTGTCACCCTCTTGTTGTACTAAAAAACCCGTTGTGTGTTTTTAGCTACAATTTCTCAGAAAAGCACCGCTTCATTGTCTTCCTTCCAATACAACCAAGTCGTAACGTATTCCTAAGGAATACACGGGTTAAGTATCGCTTGGCTAACACACACACTTTCCTATGTCATCTGTGCGTACTGCACGTAACCCAATGCTGTCTCCGCGCAGGGTGCTGGTTTACGGCCTCTAAGGTACACAGGGTTTCTTTTTGTTTACAAAGGGGGCTTTTGAAAAGGGGAAGAGCTGCTTTTACAATGAGCTCCTCTGCCATTTTGTTTTTTTGCTTTTTACAAATGGCCTCCTATACTGTATTTGAATCTGCATTGGTGTGATTTATTGCCAATATGGTTATAGTCTTAGTGATTTTCAGTCTACACTGTAAATTACATTTCATAGGGCAGGTGACCTAGTGGAAAGCTTTCGGGATATCATTCATTAAGTAGAAATGAACCGTACTCTCAACAATGTTCTTGTGTCTGTGTGGCTTATGTGCAATAGAATTGACACCGCTAGGTTAAAGTGATCATGTCCGTGTAAAGCCTTAATAGTAGCACATAGGGGCGCACGAAAAAAATTGATTCACCAATCCAGTCATCATGATTCTGAATCGATTCACAACTTCCAAAAATCGTTTTTTGCTTTTTTTTTTTCCTTTGCTCTTAGTTTTGCCTTTGTGTGTTTACATTATTACTCAGTCGATGATTTTTTCATATATACAAACTACATAATCTTACACACACTTTACTCTGCTTTCATGCCCTCATTTGCCACATTGCATTTCCTAGTGCACAGTGCACTGGACTAGATCCTGAAATTAGTACTGAATGTACTGTACTGAATGACTGTACTGTCACTGTACGTGACCCCCGAGAATCTAAACCGAATCCCGAGATACCGAAAGATGCACACCCTCTTACTGTAGCCATGTGGCAGATGTCTTACTGTGCCCCCACCCACATTTCACTGAAGGTATCGCGTGCAGTCGGCTGCGCGCCAGCGGCCAGTCTCCTCTCTCCATGCGCACGCCGGTCAAAGCCATGAACCCCGTAGGCTCCATGACGACCTCTCGCCAGCCTACCAGAGGACTGCCGGTGATCCAGGCGGCACCAGCCGGGGTGGGCAGGATCCAGTCACCAGGCCCCACCAACGGGGGAGGCTACGTACCCGGGAGAGTGTCTGCAGGAGCCGGAAGGCCGGCTGCCAGCAGGGGGCAGACTGCACCAGCCACGCGAAGCAAGCTCTCGCAGCCAGGCAGGAGGTGAATCCTTTTAAGATTTCCTGGTGATTTTTTTTTGATATATTAAGGAAATCTGCATTAAAAATGTGATACATTTCGTGAGGAATAGCCATGAAGACTTAACCTTTTTTTTGACAGGTCTTTGACTAAAATGTCAGACGAGTCCTGGAAAGACGGCTGCTACTGATCCCTGCGCTGTGGATACAAACAAAATGAAGGAAAGAATTGATGGAGGAACCTCTTCGGCTCACTTCTTCACCTGGTGCACACAGGCGTTACCAGCATCCCTGATAATCCACAAAGCTGAACCTGTAGATAGGAAGCATCTGTCGTCCTAGCATGAACACCTAACTCACAACGTGAAAACTAAACGAAGGTACAAACACATATGAAAACTTCCACTTGTTCTATGGACCAATCCAGAGCTTCCAGAAGAAATTGTGTCGTGTCGATTTTAAATATTTTTCTATGACTGGGAAGAGACTTGTTGTGATAATGGTGGTAATTGACATTATCCTGTTTAATTTAAATGAAGGTATGATTTGTTTGTCCTTGTTAATTCCACTCAATGAAGGCAATATGGTTTGTTGCATGCCTGGTTGTACTCCCCCCCCCCCCCCCCGCCCCCTTCCCCC
>OMNR01099872.1:0-12854 GCA_900303205.1 Mora moro
TGGGCTAAAACTAGGCTACACCTGGGCTACAACCGGGCTAAAACTAGGCTACACCTGGGCTACAACCGGGCTAAAACTAGGCTACACCTGGGCTACAACTGGGCTAAAACTAGGCTACACCTGGACTACAACTGGGCTACAAATGTATTAGAGCTGGACTACAACTGGGCTAGAGCTGAATTACAACTGGACTACACCTAGCGCACAACTGGACTACAACTGGACTAGAGCTGAACTACAACTGGACTACAACTGGACTAGAGCTGAACTACAACTGGACTACAATTGGACTAGAGCTGGACTACAACTGGACTAGAGCTGGACTACAACTGGATCACAACTGGACTAGAGCTGAACTACAACCGGGCTAAGTAGAGGAAAGTGGGGTACTGTTGTTGGCTGTGATAACAGTACTATATCTTCCATTTGAATAATCCTCAAAGTGGAATACATCTTAAATGTTGTCGTGTAGTGAAGTCAAGTCACTTGACTGCCTTCTAATCATATTTATTTTGTAGCCGAGGTGAACGGGAACCAACTGAAAGAAAGTCCCAGATGATAAGCAACGTGGCTAACGCTAACGTCGTTAGCTCAGCGTGAACAATCCTCCATTGATCTGAAGAGGGAACCGGACACACGGGTGGGGACACAGAAGTAGGTCAAAATATTAAATAAGAGTCAGAAACTCGGTGACCAAACCGCTGGTGAACCCTGCAGCCGCCACAGCCCTGCTAGCTTAGCACGGTGAATCACGTACAGGTGACGAGCAGGCAGGTGGTGAATTGGTTTTAGGTCCTCCGAGCTCCGAGTCCTCCCGACTTGTGCACTCGCTTGTTCTCAGCTCTCTTGCGTTTAGCGTGTTTTCATCGCATACTTGACGACCACAAACACACCAACACCAAATTAACTGAGCAAACTACTCTCAACCAGTGGACTGCTATAAAATACTAGAGCAGCAACTCCCAATGTTGATCGCGGGGTTTGGCTCTTTAGATACAAAACGTCTGCTAGATGACGTCCCGTCAACCTCGTGTGGGTTAGACCGGTCCAAGAGCCAGGGTTTTGCTAGCGTAACGTTAGCCATTTAGCTGACGTTCTATCTTCAGCACCCCCAAGAAGCGTCCTGGGGTTTTACTTTCAGAACAGCTGCCTTTGTGAAGTTCCTGCCGGGGGAAAGATTCACACGATGACATCCTGAAGGTCGACCCCCAATCCGACATCCCTCCCCGATACCCTTTGTTATGTATATTGCATACATTTCTGATTTGTTTGAATATCTTTGTCATTTTATATCCTGGACAGTTGTTCTCATATTTGTTTCATATCTTGTATTTCTGCACACACACACGACACACCACAGAAAGCTCCTTGTTTGTGACCAATTAATTGACAATAAAACTCTCTGGTTCTGATTCAGAGGAAGAAAACCTCCACAACCGTACGTTTCAAAAAGAGTTGTGAAAAATGTTGTAGAAAGTCGAAGGAGCGGTCCATTGTGCTACCTTGTGAAAACTCTTCTATTCATTAAATTCAATTATCGCACCTTTCCCTGATTGATTAATCGCTCCTGACAGCAGCGAAGATAAAGTTGTTTTTTTGGCGAGGCTCATTAGTTAAGTGCTCGGTAGCGACTCGAAACATTTCACAAAGCAATTACATTAATTTAACGCACGGCACACAGCCCACTGACGAGGCTAGGACCCCCCGCTGAGGACAGAGACACACAGGGAGACAGACAGGGAGACACACAGCCCACTGACGAGGCTAGGACCCCCCGCTGAGGACAGAGACACACAGGGAGACACACAGGGAGACTGGCAGGGAGACAGACTGGCAGGGAGACAGTCAGACAGGGAGACATGCAGACAGGGAGACATGCAGACAGACAGACATGCAGACAGACAGGTATGCAGACAGACAGACAGACAGACAGACAGACAGGTATGCAGGCAGGCAGGTATGCAGACAGACAGACATGCAGACAGACAGGTATGCAGGCAGACAGACAGACAGGTATGCAGGCAGACAGGTATGCAGACAGACAGAGACCGGTATGCAGGCAGACAGACAGACAGACAGACGGGTATGCAGGCAGACCGACAGACAGACAGACAGACAGACCTGTAGGAGATGTTGAACCCGGTCAGGTTGTACGCAGCATCACTGAAGAAGTGCAGCAGGGCGTAGCCAGAGACGGACGCCACCTCCGGGACCGTCTCGTTGCCATAGCGCTCAGGAACAATCAGACCGCTAGAGGACGGAGACGGAGACGGGGTTTGGGTACCGTTACAGTCGCTCCACAACAACACCACCATCTACTGACTCCCTGTGTTGGGATTTAAGATGAAGGCCTTTACAAACTAACTTGATCAGTCTTAACAAGCAGGCCTACAGTTCACTGCAAAAAGGTAAATTCACCAACTTATGTTGATTAGGACATTAGGACTTGTAGTCCTGTTAGTGGGGGGGTCCAGCGGTAGGTGTAGTCCTATAGGAGGGTGGATGTGGAGTACCTGAAGGCGGCGAGCAGGGGGGCATAGATGGAGTCTCCATCATATACGTAGAGGTGGTCCCAGCTGCACTCGGTAGCGAAGTGGTTGAACCTCAGTCTGAGGATGGTGTTCGGCCTGGAACACAAACACACTTTAATATAGAGGTGGATGGACGGGTGGATGAAGGTCTAGAACTGCTGGCTAGATGGAGGTCTAGGATGGCTCGCTGGAATGGATCAATGAAGATATGCGTGGCTGAATGCATGGGGCAGAAGAGAGGGTGGACTGGTCTGTATTCAGTTGCATCGGGGAAACTAAATGAGTTAACAGTTAATGCCTGTACTGTAGCAGAGATAGAGTGACTCCCTCTCAAACCACCTTTTACACTTCACAATTATGGATCACATTACGACAATGCAATCATTTGTTCCCAACGCCACTAAAAATCCAGAACATGATACAACGACCTTCCAGCTCTGTGTCAGACCGTCAGGTACACCAACTCTTTCTCCTCCAACATCTCTTGATTTACTCAATGTCAGACCGTCGGCATCTGCCATTTTGTATTGTTCTCACTCCTTCCAGACCCACCAGAAGCCCCTGACCCCCCCAGGGGACTCCCTGGGTTGGTCTGGGATCTCCTTGTTGCAGGCCAGCCTCTGGTTGGCCCGACAGCTGGTGGACGCCGACACTGAACCTGCCTGTCGTCTTAAATGCAAAGCGTTTGTATGTGGGATGACCTGAGTCCTATGAGGCGTCCTCATAAAAAAAATAAAAATAAAAACAAATTCTGCAATCCACAGGTTTCATTGGTCACACCTGGCCGCCAATTCATGATCTGCTTCATGAGCGTTGTGGGGAAGGGTGTCGTAGGCAGTGGTGAGGGTTCGACTCCCAGCCGAAAGGTACCAGGTTCGATCCCCAACGTATAGAGTTACACCATTGGCCGGTAGAGTTCTGGTGTTTCCCCATTGGCCGGTAGAGTTCTGGTGTTTCCCCATTGGCCGGTAGAGTTCTGGTGTTTCCCCATTGGCCACATACTAGGTTTCAACCTAGTCTTGTTTTAAAAATGGTTACGACCTCTCATTAAACCATCACAGTGTTTGAAGAGCATGAACCATCATCCTCATCATCATCATCCTCATCATGGTCACATGATCATATTTCAATCTGAAGACATTCAAGACATTCCTCCCATCTCACCGCTGCCGGTGAACCTCCAATCAGACGGTCTGAGCGTCATAAAGAGCATCCTGTTGGTGTAATGAATGGCTCCAGTCTCTGGTTAACAGCAGCCTGCCGTGAGTCTGGCGGTGGCCCGAAGCGACAGGGAGACATCGCCGTGTCCACAACTACAAACACTCCTGCTGCCGGTCGCCACATTGAGAGCGCCGAGTCGGACCAGACCGCCCTCAAGCATGGCATCATTTACCAAGAGCTCGGCCTTTAAGTTAGCCGGCCGTTATCACGTCATCGTTCTGTACGACTTCAAATTAGGATGCAGTACAACGGCAAATAACAGAACGATTGTTCTGAGGGAGCAACATTTATATCCCTTGGCTTGTTCTTTTGGAGGATGTAGTAATATAACATTCATTATTTTCAATTCCTCCAGTGTTCGTGTCAAATCGGCCCGATTTACAACTTTTCCTAAAGGCATTTGAACATATAAAATATCTGATCACCACTTTCATTGAACGTTGTCCCCTGTGGTGTTCCAGATCTAAAATGGCCGCCATAGGAGATAAATGGTAAGACATATTATGTATATTATGCGCGCACGCACGCACGCACGCACGCACGCACGCACGCACGCACGCACGCACGCACACACACACACACACACGAAAGGTTAAATCACAAGAAATGTTGAATAATGTACAGACTTTTCTGATTCAGTGGCACGTCAGTCTTGGGTTCAGCCAACTGAAGTATTGACCGTTATACTGGCCAGACACTTTGTCCAAAGTGACAAACAAGTGACACAGAGAACAAAACAACCAAAAATGAATTATAGTTATTTTTTCTGTTTCCAGTTACAAGTGCAGGTTGGTGTGGGAATCCAAGTAAAGGTTTGATATCTTGCTACTCAAAGCTGGCCACTATAAACACACACTTTCTAAAGTCATTCCCTTATCTTCCCTCTCTTATCTTTCCTGATTCATGGCTTGGTGAATCATAATTTGCGGCTGAGCTAACCAGCCTGCCGGGCCCACCAGCCGGGCCCACCAGCCGGGCCCACCAGCAGGCTGCTGTGGTCAACACCCTCTCTGGAACCGGGTCCAGTTCAGAGGTCAGAACCATACTCACTGTCCCTCGATGAGCCAGGTGCACTTGGTCTTGTATTTGTAGTTCCCCGGGCCATCCGTGAGGTAGCCAGAAGGTCCTGACAACCTGCAACAACAAAAAAACATGACATTTTTAATTGTTTTAAATTAAAAACCAAAGACATCAAGTTGGTAAGCAGAGATCATGACGCAGTTTGCCAAAATGTTGCCACAAAATTTACAAAAATGTTCCCTTGTTTGGAAATGAAATATTTAAGCATATTTAATTTAGCAAGACAATAGTCCAATATGGGTAACTATACCCAATATTTAAAGAATGACATTTTGGCTGAATTAGTCATGAATTAATTTAATCATTTTGTCTTGAGATTTAACAGATTTTCTCTCAAGATTGGTAGAACTCGTTGTTTGTTTGCTGCGTATGAGAGGACCTTCATTAATTAGTCTTTACAGTTATTACCAAAGTCATATGAAGTCTAATAACAAACAGAAGACACCACGCTAACGGTTGTCATGGAAACTAGGAGTTCGTGGTCACGGGTCGTCATGACAGCCTTGGTTTTACTATTGTTCTCAGCACTGTGGGGGGAAAAATCTGTTTTCTTTTTTAAATACGAATAAAAAAATAACCATGTGTGTATTTCATTTGACAGAACAACCGATTTCGATGGGCATGAAATACAGAGGAACACATTTCAGTTCAGACCCCCCCGCCGGACCAGAAATCCCTGCCGGACCCAACTGAAGATCAACAGTTCAACTCTGGGTCTACTGCAGAGGACCCTCCTCTGGGTCTACTGCAGTGGACCCTCCTCTGGGTCTACTGCAGAGGACCATCCTCTGGGTCTACTGCAGAGGACCCTCCTCTGGGTCTACTCCTCTAGACCCTCCTCAGGGTCTACTGCAGAGGACCCTCCTCTGGGTCTACTGCAGAGGACCCTCCTCTGGGTCTACTGCAGAGGACCCTCCTCTGGGTCTACTCCTCTAGACCCTCCTCTGGGTCTACTGCAGAGGACCCTCCTCTGGGTCTACTGCAGAGGACTTTGAGCAAGTAGAAAATAAGTTATTGTAGAGTACCCCAGTACCCAGCACCAGAGTACCCAGCACCAGTGTACCTGAGTACCCAGCACCAGAGTACCTGAGTACCCAGCACCAGAGTACCTGAGTACACAGCACCAGAGTACCTGAGTACCCAGCACCAGAGTACCTGAGTACCCAGCACCAGAGTACCCAGCACCAGAGTACCCAGCACCAGAGTACCCAGCACCAGAGTACCTACCTGCTCCTTAATGACACGTTTCTGAATTCACTGCTGAAATAACATAATATATAGGATTTTTTTGTAGGAGGAAGAGGCAACAAAGTAGAGTTTTGTGAGGCCTCTCCACTGCCTTCCAAAACACATTTGATTTGTCATTCATTTTCACTGTGGGGATGCATGAAATAAACAATTCCACTGCACTATGTTGCTTTTGGCGAATAAAACATCTTGAATCTTGAAATGTATAACAGTCACCTGGGATTAAAAAAGTCCATCTTATCTTACGTCATGTCAGTAGCGTGTTCAAGTCCCTCTCGGCCTCACAACACACAACAAGACCGCTAAAGATCCAGCCAACCAGGAATCCTCCACTTCAAGCCATAATGTTGTCTTTGCCCTGAAGACAACGCAGAGGGTAAATAGACTGCATTGATATCATCCTGGCTGGCCGGACGCACACACGAACGCACGCACACGGCAGCATCAGCCTTGCAGGGCAACAGCCAGCTAACGGTTAGTTGTGCTCAAGGGCACCTCGGCGGTGACTGTAGCCAAGGATTGAAGCAGCTAATTTTCCACTTGCCAGTCACAATTTACATTCTACTTGCACTCTATTTCCGTTTGGTTTTTGTTCCCCATCGACGGCCTACAAGGACGTTTACTGAACATCTATCCCCAAAACAACGGTATTTTGCATCTCTGAACGAAGCGCTCCATTGTGCTGGTCATTTATACGAGGTGCTGGACGTCCAAAGCGTTTTTTACAACACCATGAGTGCGTACACTTCAGAGCATGGGTTTGGGACCCTGAACCCTGCAGGTTGAGCTCATACCTGCGCTGCCTCACCACGCCAGTGCTTCCATCTGAGATCTCCAGAAGATCACCGGATCACCAAATGGCACCGTACACCGGTGGGGGGGTGGACCATATAAGCGGTCTACCATATGAGTTTTGGTCGAGAACCGTTCACCGGGAGTAAATTGAGAGTAAATTGATTGAAGGAAGGGATCACCGTTCAGAGCATCTGTCAGACACCGTGCAACACCTCCTAGAGTCCCACCGTGAGATACACCAGTATCCCCCATAGCAGGGATCATTTCACTCATGCCCTGATATTGTTTGTCCATACCTCCCAGCGCCAGCAGAGACCCAAGGCCCGAGCCACGGTGGCGAGTCGACACAGAAGTATAATTTGGCCTTAGTGGAGGCGGTCCAACGTCCAAGGCTCAGGCTTCCGTTACGTTTAAGACCTGCTTCTCAGGTAATAACATCCTGACAGCGACCATAATGATGGTGTGCTATCTCACCCGGGCATGGAAGACCATAAACACTAGCCCTTCATATCTTCAGGTGCACACGGCCCCAACGAACAACAAACACCAGCAGCCAACTGGAGAACGCTGGCCAGCAGAACTCTTCATCTGGCCGAGCAGCACTACGGGCAACACATGCGCTCACCACCACCTTTCAGGAGATAACAGAGGGCACAGTGCAGCTAGCACCGCGGCGCAGCGTAGCTCCATGGAGCCACGCTGCTGTCGGCTAGCAGACAAACAGGCTCCCCCCGGGAG
The DNA here is from genome assembly GCA_900303205.1 of Mora moro. Classification (NCBI taxonomy): domain Eukaryota; kingdom Metazoa; phylum Chordata; class Actinopteri; order Gadiformes; family Moridae; genus Mora; species Mora moro. The sequence continues at coordinate 7,614 of OMNR01099872.1, forward strand.
ACCGGAGGCTGTGGAGCCGCTGGGGGACTCGTGGCCTCCAGTCATTAGCACGCTGTAGCAGGTTACACTTCCTCTGTCCTCTGCTTCGCCAACCATGCCGGCAAACATGTTGTGTGGGCATGTTTTATGGAAATGTCACTATCGTGAGATCATTTAAAACAAAACATTGACATAAAAAAAAGGGGTTAGGGTGTTTAACTCCCAGCTGGAAGCTTCTGGGTTCAAATCCCAATGTCCACAGTCGACCTGTAGGCATCCTTGAGCAAGATGCCCCCTGACCCCTACCTGCTCCTTCATGCATTTAAAAATACACAGAAAAAAGCCTGTAACACTTTGGATAAAAGCATCTGTCAAAGAGTCAATAGTGGCAGTACAGAGCATGCATCTAAAGAAGAACGGTCACTACATTTAAAATTATTATTTTGAATTCTCAGCAACGTCGCTGATTAAAAAGGCCAAGCCAACCGTGTCGTTTTAATAAGTTATGAATAAATCATCTGTATGATTAGATCCGAGGGAATCGTGATATCTCCCAGATGTCGATAACACTTCTTACAATGCAGTTCTCCGGATCAATACTAAACTAACCGTCCATCTCTAATTCCCTCTAATTCCCGGCTGAAATCTGCCCAGCATCAAGACGTCTCTCCATGCCAGATCTTAAGCTGCGCTGACGTACAATCCCCAGAGTCTCTTGGGGACATGTTTCACCAAGGAAGACAAGTCAGCCCGATGATAAACCGCTTTAATAATAACCCTGACGTGACCTGATAAATGTCTGCTGTCCAACTAGGAAGTTGGGCCCAAACCCTCCATTGTAGAGGATTGAAGACGATACATGAACCTGAATGCAAGGCATGTTGCAAGAATCTGGGCCAAACATAAACCGCTGGATTTGGCTTTTGTACATTCAAGGCCTATTGTGGTATATGTGGTATATCCAGAACGCAGCTGCGCGTCTGGTGTTTAACCTACCTAAATTCTCTCACGTAACCCCTCTCTTCAAGAAACTCCACTGGCTTCCGGTAATCGCCAGGATCAGATTCAAGACACTGGTCCTGGCCTACAAGGCGGTCGTCGGAACGGCACTGACCTACCTCCAAACACTGGTCAGACCCCACATACCAGCCCGAACACTCCGCTCAACAACCTCAGCGGGACGACTGGTACCACCATCACTCCGAACCGGCAAACATCGCTCTGCCAAGTCCCAACTCTTCTCCGTTCTGGCACCACAGTGGTGGAATGAGCTAGAGAGAGACTCAAGACCCATCTGTTCAGAGTTCACCTAGACTCTGCATAACCTTTGCACTAAATATTGTATTGTATTGACACTGTATGACACTTGTACTCATTGCACTTCTTTGCTTGTTGCACTTATTTTGCGCTTATTTTGCACTTCCCTGCTCTTATGCAGGCATCCTAGCAGTGGGAATATTTTTCTATTTCCCTGCAATTTGGAATAATTGTTTTTGCTCGTTGCACTTCTATGCCTTTTTTGCACTTTTTTTTACTTCCCTGCTCTTATGCAGTCATCCTAGCAGTGGGAATATGTTGCTATTACCCTGCAATTTGGAATGCTTGGAAGACCTGCTCTATTCATATCTTTATTTACCTCAGAAATATATTGTTGTCTCTTCCGAACAAATGTACTCTGCTAAATGCCCTAAATGTAAATGTAAAAATATCATGGATCCCCAGAAGGTCATGGAGATTTTGGACTTAAAGTGAAAAAAAGTTTACCCTCCACATCCCACGAAAAGTGAGAGCTACGTCCTGCGAAGAAGAGCAGAAAGTTATCACAATTCAAACAAAAACGTACACGTTTTGTAAAGATGTGCCATCAGTTGGTCTACCCTGATTGTTTTTACATGTGCTTTATAAATAAATTGACTTGACTGCATGTAATTTGCCAGGTGGGGAACTTTATCACGAGTGCCTACGGAAGCGTGATATGCAGGAGCAACCTTGCCAAGGTTGTGCGTACACCAGAGCAGGACTAACACCTTTGTAGAGTTTCACGCCAGTGCAGTCGGAGCTCATTGTGGAAGTGGCAAAACCTCTACACACAATCCTGCAAAGATAATACCGGGCTGGAGTTGAAAGCCGACATCATAAAATGGGTGAGTAAATAAAAATCTATATTTTGTGATTGCACCACAACACTGGGTCACCCGTTGCGACATCTTTCGCATATATCATTTATTAGATTTCTGAGTGCCATAGAGACAGAGGGCAAATAGGCCCCCCCCACACCGGAGGGGGAAACATTCCATTGCTCTCCATTGACTTTGTATCGTGTGAAGGTGCCTCCTTGTCATTTCGGCCTGCTAGCAAACAACAGAAAAATGCCTAAAAGCTTCTGTGTGGTGGGATGCACAACCGACAGGGTAAATAACCCAGAACTGAGTTTTTATAAGACCAAGAAGGAAGAGGAGGTGGCTGACTGTGTCATGGATTTCTTATACAAGTACGGGGCCCCCAAAAATAATCCTGACTGACAAGGGCCAAAGAATTGGTCAACAAAGTAAGTTAAATTGAGAGAGGGATAAGTAATTTTAAACATGGCCGCACTAGGCCAACACAGAACAGTCTCTTGAAAGGCTTGTTTGTTTTTAAAAGAAGTAAACCAGGAAGTCCAACATGATTCCTGGCTAATAGCAAGTCAATTTTATCTATATGTATTGTATTTATTGAAATGTCACCAACCACACACACTCTCCACAGCCATATCATTGAATATGCTGCGTGGCAACAAAAATGAGACTGACGTTGTAGACGACACACGAATGGCTCTAGTTAGTGGTCATAGTCTACCGTAGTATGTCTGGACTGTCGAAGTCTAAAGCGTTGTGGAGACCTACTACGAAGCAGGATTTGGGGTTAAGCGAGCTAACGTGATACAACAGCGGTAGTGGATCATGTGCTGAACACACCACGGGTGAGATCACCTGTCGTCCAGTCACAGGCCCCCCTCATGCGGCGCAGGTTTCTTGTGTTGTTCAGTTGGTTTGGCATGTGCAAATATTGATAAACCTGCAAAAAAGCTTATCTTTGTCAGCTCCTTGAACCGTATGTTGCCAGTGTGACACTAGTTTGAATTATGTTTTTACATTTGTTATTAATTTGCTCCCAAGACCGGTTAACACTGCCGGGGTTGTAGGCTAATAAGGCTAAAATTGTCTTTCGTGCCATAAGAGTACTAGAATACTAATCTAATCCATTAATTTAATGGAAAACACAATTGTAATTATAGCCAGTCTACTCGTGCCTTAATTATGGGGCAGTGATATTGATAAGCCTATTAACTTAAGCATTGATACTGCCAGCATTCCTTCCTGCCTTTGGCAGCAGCAACTATGTTGCTTTGAGCCTGGATTATATTTTTTAATTCAACAATCTACCAGTGATTCTTTGGGAAACACTGTAACCAGTGGCTACAAGCGGCCGGTCCGTACGTCCGTACTGTCTGCAATTAAGCTCCCCGGTTTGAGGGTTAGAAAATCTGGTCACCTTAGTTATTGCCATTCAGTCGAAACTGTCGTTAGGCTATTTGGCGCAAAACATGTAAAACGCAAGTTGAACTATTTGTGTCATTTACGTTGTGTCATGAAATGTAAATTTGAGTAAACAACGTTAGACTCGTTTTGGTGTAGTGTAGCAAGCAGCCAGTGTGTGTGGTATATGGTTAGCGTTAGCTCAGCTCGGCTGGTAATGCTACGTTAGCGTTACTCCACGCTAACCCTGTCAAAAGGTGCGTGTGTGTGTATTTATTCTGTGTTGGAACGAAAAAAGTGTCAGGGCGGCTGTTCGTTCAGTGTCCTCAACCTGGCAACCCACGTGAGCTTAGAGTCTGGGGAGGAGGGGGCGGAGACAACTGTCTCCAACGTTGTGAATTTGGACTGCAGTACCCATTTCAAACGCTCGGTGTCATTTTTACATATAGCTCCTTTAAGTATTTAATGATTTCTGTAATTGTATTTTTCAGTCAGTAGGCTTACTTGCTAAATGTACCAGCAAATGTTGAGTGTTATTTTTTGATGGCTGGATATCATTTATTTAGTATGCTTCATTTTCTTTTACATTGAAAATCAGCACTCTTACTGTGGTAACTGGCAACTGACGGTTGCATTCATCGGTCAGAGTACTCATGTCCGTATTGGCGAGTCTGCACAAAATGGTATTCTGCATCCCTAACAAATACGAGTGAATCGAATCGCACCGAACTAAAAGTATCGCTGCCGTATCGCATCGCAGCCCATGTATCGAGGCGCGTATGGAAATGGTGCTTGCAAGCAGAGGAGCTCGTCCCTAGAAATAACCATGAATATGATCCAGTGTAATGTTTCCATGGTAATGAAGGCAATAACCAGATGGAGCAGGGTTTCAAAACGGCTTTTTTTTTCTCCGTTTTCTTTTTAATTTTTTTTTCTTTTTTTTCTTCTGGAAACCAATATTCTCTTGATGGGAACAATAATTTGATTCTCCCCAAGGGCCAACACTGCTGGCGCAGGCCTTGCTCTATGGAATTAGAGGGCTCTTTTACTTTGCTTTATGAAGTGAAGCCGTCATTTGCTCTTGGAAATTACTTTTCCGTTTCAAAGGCAACGAGGAGGGCGCCTTAACAAAGGGGCCGTGGGAAGAAAAAAAACCCTGAATCTCCCTGAACACTTTGTTTGATTAATCCCAAACACACCGTGGGTCTTTGATGCACTAGATGAAGACCAAGCACTCCGCGGGGTTTTTAATGATTTTACCTACATATTAATAATAACCAAAAGTGAAAAAAGTCCCTACTAATGCAGGATTTCTTTTAGGTAGACATTATTGGCAACTTGGTGTGTGTGTGTGTGTGTGTGTGTGTGTGTGTGTGTGTGTGTGTGTGTGTGTGTGTGTGTGTGTGTGTGTGTGTCAGTGTGTGTGTGTGTGTGTGTGTGTGTGTGTGTGTGTGTGTGTGTGTGTTTTCATGCTTGTTTAATTCATGACGCCTCATTCATATTGTCCTTCATTTTCTGTTTGTAAAGCATTTTGTTACCTGCATGGAAAGGTGCTGTAAAGGAAACGATTTTCTAACACAAACATTCATGCAACCACACACAGCAGGGGTTGGCAATTAAGTTTGGCCTCGGGCCAAATGTTTTCCAAGCCATTACATGGCGGCCAGAACCAACAACAACGGCTCATTTAATAAATTGATAGTGAAAAAATGTTAACTCCATGACAGACCACCTTATAACTAAG
>OMNR01099880.1:0-11967 GCA_900303205.1 Mora moro
TAATATAATTATTAATATATAATATAATTATTTGATAATGAATCATCCATGACCGTGACACTTTGGGCAGCACAATACAGATAAATAAATGAATGCATACATTGTAATCATAGTTTCACACATGTTTATGGATTCACATTATTCATAAAAGCTATTCCTTCTCTCTATATTAAGTTGCATTTTAATATAGAGAGATGCTAAGTAATAAGTAATATAGTATTATATTATGTTGCATCTTTATAGAACTTTTTCATTAGGCTACTTTCTTGTACATGAACTGTGGAGGATCGGCCAAGCATTTCTAGATGAGACAGTACAACCACTTCTAAAGTTATGGTCGTGTGGTTTTCTAAAGGAGAAGAAGAGGAAGGAAGGAAGGAAGTGTTACACAGCCTCTTGGCATCATTTGCGGTTTTCACAGAATGTGTGTCTGCTGAAACACCCCTGTGTCACTTGCCTATGCCTGTGTGTGTGTGTGTGTGTGTTGTGAAGCGTGAGTGTTTGTGACTGTGTTCCCTCAGTGTGTTTTCACAGTGTGTCTCTGTGTGTCTTGTCACCTGCAGGGTGACAGCCCAACGCAGCCAGGAGGATGCTGAGGAGGTGGAGCGTGAGCGCAGAAGGAGATCCAGGGAGAAGCCCAGGGAGCAGGGGGAGCATGGAGACCAGGGGGGCCGGCCAACCTGGAGCCCCAGCCCTAATCCCCCACAGGGCAGCAGCTTGACGCCACCAACACCACAGTAAGAACCACGGGTTGTGTGATCCCTTATATAAGTCACAGGGAGGAGGGGAGTGTGAAGGGACAGTGGGCATGGTTAGCATCGGCTGTGGGAGGGGACACAGGTGTGGCTCATCTGGGGCATCAGACACAGCTGCAAGAGGTGAGCATGTTAGGGCATAACCTTAACCTTAAGTTCTGAGAGATAGCTCGATCATCAATCCAGACACTGTAACTTCCGTGGAATTTGGTAAAATCATTTTTTAGATGATTTTCAATGTCTTGGTAAAGGAAAACATCTAGTTTATTAAATAATGAGTGACATAATTCATAAATCACTACTGTAGCAGCAGCAGAGTTCCTATTGGATGGACTTGATGTGTTTCCATGTGTTGTTCATGGTTAAGATCAAATTTGATGACACACCTAAATGAGTCTCAGTGGAGTGGAAGGAGAGATGTGCTGAGGAAGGGTTCAGCCCAGGAAACATGCCAGTCACTAGAGACCGTGAGCTGCCCACGATGAAGATCACAGAAATTATGACCTTGACGTGTCGGTAGCAGGCGGTAACGTCAGCTGATAGCCCTGGCGTGCTTTGGCTGCAGACGGGAAGAAACTGTTCTTGTGGCGTGAGGTTTTGGTCCTGATGGACCGCAGCCTCCTGCCAGAGGGGAGTGTTTCAAAGTGTTTGTGTCCGGGGTGGGAAGGGTCGGCCACAATCTTACCCGCATGTCCTGGAGGTGTACAGGTCCTGGAGAGATGGCAGATTGCAGCCAATCACCTTCTCAACAGTGCGAATGATACGCTGTAGTCTGGCCTTGTCCTTGGCAGTGGCCGCAACATACCAGATGGTGATGGAGGAGGTGACGATGGACTTGATGATGGCCGTGTAGAAGTGCACCATCATGGCAGGTTTTGGCAGGTTGAACTTCTTCAGCTGCCGCAGGAAGTACATCTTCTGCTGTGCTTTTTTGGTGAGGGCCCAGGTTGTTCTGACTGCACCAGGTCACCAGATGGTCAACCTCCCACCTGTAGGTGGACTCGTCCCCCCCAGAGATGAGTCCGATGAGGGTGGTGTCGTCCGCAAACTTCAGGAGCTTGACAGACTGGTGACTGGAGGTGCAGCTATTGGTCTACAGGGAGAAGAGCAAAAGGGAAAGAACGCAGCCTTGAGAGGAACTGGTGCTGATGGTCCGGGTGTCAGAGACTTGTTTCCCCAACTTCATGTGCTGCCTCCTGTCAGACAGGAAGTCTGTGATCCACCTGCAGGTGGAGTCAGGCACGCTCAGCTGGGAGAGCTTGTCCTGCAGAAGAGCCGGGATGATCGTATTGAAGGCAGAGCTGAAGTCCACAAACAGGATCATGGCATAGGTTCCTGAGGAGTCCAGGTGCTGGAGGATGAAGTGGAGGGCCATGTTGACACTGTTGTCTACAGGAGTGGGTCAGTGATGGATTTGAAATGTGACAGCATCAGGCGCTCAAATGACTCCATCACCATTACCAGTCATTAAGTCCTGTGGTCCTTGGTTTTTTGGGGACGGGGATGATGGTGGAGGTCTTGAAGCAGGCTGGTACGTGGCATGTCTCCAGTGAGGTGTTGAAAATGTCTGTGCACACCGGAGACGGCTGATCAGCACAGTGCTTCAGGGTGGACGGAGAGACAGAGTTTGGCCCGCTGCTTTGCGGGAAGAGCCTATTGACGCCCCTCTCCAGGACGGAGAGAGACGTCTGTCGGACATCCAAAGAAAAAGAAGAAATCCGTTTTCCCCCACGTCAGAGAACTCAACACTTCCAACAGCCACCCTCCACAATGTAACCATATTTGCAACCCAGTATAACGCCATGGTGTGTAATACACGCGTTGGTCCACTTTGTTTTACGTGTCATGCTTTAGCCTCACTTAATTGTGAAATCCACACGTTTGTATTAACCTGGTTAAAATGCCCGGATGATGACGATTTATTGTCAGTGGAAAATGCAATGTTGCAACGTTTTCTATCATTGCTATGGACACTGCTATCACTGAAACATCTCTTTAAATCATTGTCTTTGTTCTTTCAATAAAAGCCGACAAGATTTTCCGACAGTGGTAGCAATGTGCCAAGTCACTCTCCGGTAAGCTGGCGTGTTTTTGTGGGGCAACCCAGAAGTTATGCTCACCATCCCTTCGCCAAAAGGTCCATTCCAAAGGTTCAAATTTATATCGCTTTTAAGGTTTTTGAAGGATAAATGCAATCAATAAAGTAAAAGGCAGATGAAAAAGACTTTCAAAGATGTCGTAGCCCTACAGGAAGTGATGCAATTAGCAAGTGACCTAGGGGTCTAGCACACTTGAGAGCGAGATAGATACCCGGGGTCTGTTTCATATGAAACAGGGCATTAAAGACTACTAAAACTCTTATCAACACGCGTCGTAGCCCAACAGGAAGTGATGTAATTATTTTACTGCAATAGAGTCCTGTTCAGGCCTCATCCAAAGCCCTGGACAGGCTCCAGTATGTTCAGAACTCTGCCAGGGCCTAGTTTGTGAAATAACCCTGGCAGCACATGACACCCTCATTCACCTGCATTGTCTCCCGGTTAAACAGCACATCACCTTCAATATCCTCTTACTCACCTACAAATCCTTCAACGGAGAAGCTTCCATCTACTTCTCCAACCTCCTTCCTAGCTACACACCATCCCGCAGCCTGTGGTCCTCGGACACTGGTCTTCTTGCCATCAACACAAGGATCGGGCCTTTTAGTGCAGCTGCCCCCAAGCTATGGAACTAACTCCCGACCCCATCCACAACACTGACCCAACTCCAGCTTCAAGACACAACTAAAACTCTTCAGGGGCACTTCCAGTGGGTAATAAACCCTGTGATGACCCTATGAGTCTATGAGATAAATATATTGTTTTTAGATGTTGATGAATTTGGTAGAATCTTGCCAGTAAATGATTTGCCAATCCAGTGGTGAGGGTAATGCTACTGTAAATATGAATACAGTAAACTGCTACGACCACCACCAACACTACAACTACGCTTTACTATTATTATAACCAACACGATATTGAGATCTAATGTGGAAGTTTGTATATGACATGTATATGACGCCATGTCATGAATAGTTAATAGTGTGTGCGTGCGTGCGTGTGTGCATGTGTGTGTGTGTGTGTGTGTGTGTGTGTGTGTGTGTGTGTGTGTGTGTGAGTGAGCTGCACGATACAGGATGCAGCTTTGCCATCCTGTTTCACTGAAGGTCGGTGTGATGTGTTTCCATGGGCACTGTTTATGTTTCCATGGAGCTTTAATCCTCAGGGGACATCACCCACCTGTTGTCATGGAAGGATGCTGGCAGTGCCCCCAGTATCTCTGAGCTTTGGCACATAGTATATCTTAAATAGAGCCATCCATCCGAGGCAGCTGTTTAACACACAGTCCCATTCCCCGTTCTATGGCTTAGGCTGGTTTTCACACATTGTTCAAACATTAGGGCAGGTATTTGAATATCTATCCTTCCAAAGATTTATGCTGGGCTCAGCTACGATGGTTTGATCATGCAGACCGTTATTGTCCTTTAAAGACCTGCTGCCCTTAAAGCAATTTTATTTTGGGGAATTATTAATTAAATTCATATGAGAGTGAAGTAAGGATAAAATACACCATTCCAGCATCTCCAAAGTTAAAGATCACGCGTTACTCATCTTTTTGTGAACAGTGAGTCTAAAAACAAAAAGTTACACTGAGCCATGGAACATTCTGATGGACATGTGCAAATGCAGGAAAGCCTTATGCTAACGGGAGCTAACTATCAGGAAAATTGTTTCTTGTGCTGCTGTCACAGTCTGAGTGACCACCTAATAACTCTAGCCACACAGGGTTTATTTTTTATTTAATTAAAAACATTTTCACATATGTACCATGTTTTAACCCATACTTGATAGAATGTACTTTTAGAGTGAATTATTCTGATGGGATTTTTTTCTTTTGAAAAAAAGACTTTGAACAGAGTTTATTGAACAGAGATTATTTTTTAAGGATTTAAACCACACTAGGAGTGGACGTTTAAAGCAGCACCTCCTCCCTGTGGAGAATAGCCTGCCTTCTGCCTTCTGCCTAATAGCCTGCCTTCTGTAGCCTACCTCTACAGATCAGATTGTGTGTTCACAACCACTGATCAAACATATTGCACTTTTTTGTAAATTAAAAAAAGTTTCTTATTGATAATTCTTTCCCTGTGTGTCCCCTGGTCTAAAAATGAACCTTTTGTGAACAGAAATGATCAATGTAAACATACTATATCAGAGTTGTCTGCCTTTGTGTGGGAATAATCCTTCTGATCTCTCTGCTGGGTTTTCAGGTATGAGGAGGAAATAAAACCTCCTCAAAGCCGATTGGTTCTGGAGGAGGACGAGGGCTTCAGTGATTGGACCCAAAGGTTGGAGAACCGTAAGGAAAGCCTCCTGAGGCAGGAGCACAGCCGGAGGAGTGAGGAGAGCCGTTTTACTCACAAGCAAAAGTTCAAACGCCAGGAGGAGGAAGATGAAGAGGAGGAGGGGCTGGAGTGCCGAGAAAGCATCTCAACTCCAGGAACTTCAAGATATTCAGAGGAAAAGGTAAATGTTAATGACTTTTAGCACAATTGCAAATTACTTTTGTAATTTGTAATGATATTTTTAATGATATCTATTGTATGCTATGCTTTATTGTTTTGCTTAACTGTAGTGTCATCTCTTCTGTGTCTTTGATCCCAGATATGTGACAGGAAAAAGGACATTGTGATCTCGTGCAGCTCCTCCGTCTTGAATTTACCTCAGAAGGCGAGAAAGCTAGAGCACAAAGTCCAGATGAGGAACATCTCCTCTCTTGAGTCAGAAACAATGAGGCCATGGTAGTCTTTCCTTTTTTTAATGTTTTTCATAAGCATTGTCTATGCCGGTTTTGACTACTATTCTAAGTAAAATACAAATAAAGTAAAATAAAGCAAAGCTAGAAGAATAAGAAGAACAATGGAATAACTCAAGTAGCATTTGATCAATATTATATTACACTATATAATAAGAACAATAATACTTTTAATAATTACTTTTCCTTATATCCAGTAAACTTCCCGCAGTGCTTTATAGTCCTCTCCAATAACCCATTTTGGATGGTCAGTGAGTGAGTCAGTTCCTGCTCTCAGCGTCCCAGAGAAGAACTGGGCCATGTCACAGGAGGTTCTCTTTAAGAAGTCCTGGGTTAACAGCCACCTGCTATATCAGTTTCTACCCTGTGTGTTCCCAACCCCATATCCCCAGCTCACCCACTCAGAGACAACTGGAGCTGGTGGATGGAGAGGGGGCTGGGGCCTTCCAGAGTCTGGATACGGCCTATCAAACACACAGAGGAGAGTGGGAGGTGGGGGAGCTGAAACGCAGGGAGGAGGAGCAGCAGCAAGATATGGCAGATCTCTATTACAGCCTGGAAGAAAGATGTCGGCTCCAGGAAGCGGAGGTTGAACATCGAGAGGTGAGGTTCAATCTGATTGGTGAGTGTAGGGGTACAAGAAAGCCAGTAGTACGCGAACAGTTATGCAATGTATGCAATGGTATGCACACGACAGACACTGCAGAATGGGTTGAGGTGGAGTTATTTTATAGTTATTGTTGGCATTGGCACAACAAAACCAATTATCTGAAAAGAGCATTAACACATACCACAACCCTGGACATGTATGGGAAGATTAACCACAAAATGAATTTGTTTTGAAATTATTTCTGATTAGTCAAAACTAGTAAACTACCACAAAAATGGTAGCTACTTTAAATTCCAAAGCACTAATATACAGATCTCCTTGTACTGCATAAATTATATTGTTTCGTATTAAGATTGTATGATGAATAACAATGCATGAATGAATGATAGTGTGAAAGTGAAAGTATCACTTATTCATGCCCCATTGGTAGGTGGAGAGTCACATGACCACACAGGAAGGAGAGTGGAACAGAGAGGGGGGTCATCAGCAGACCACACACAGTAACCATGGAGACGTGTTGGAGACAAACCCCTATGGGCCCATGGGCCCAACGTTTAAGGTATCCCGTGATCCACAAGTCTTGCATGATAGTTACCAAATTAATATATGTTAATATATGTTCGCTATCATTCCTAAATTTGTCGTTGTCCCAAATGTTATGTCATTATGTTTTGCACCCTGTCAACCAAAAGTGTTTCTTTTCCCTTGCTCCTCAACCCTCCACTAGAAACTTCTCATTCGGTTTTATCCCGTAAGTCCCATGCATGAGTCGGCGGCTAGTTGTGTTGGCTGTGTCTGCTCTGTGATTAGTTGGTCTTTCTCTGTGGTACTATGCTGTCTGCAACAGGCCATGTGAATAACGGGACCCTTGTTGTTCACTGTGTAATGTCAGACTAAAGCATGACCAGTTTGGAGAGGGGAAGCACATTCTGGTGCCATGACATCCCAGCACTGGGAAGAAGACATGGCTTTGTCTTAGCATCATGAGGCCTTATTATAGTAAGAACAATACTTGATATGTTTACCCTCCGTATAATAGAATGGGGAACACATCTACAAAATAGGAGGAAAATGAACATATTACCATGAAGCATTACATATGCATGGTCATAGCCAGCTATGAGGTCAATTGGCATTTACATTTAAAAATGAATCTTACTAAAGACATTTAAAATATGGAAAATAGAAACCCTCTAATACTCAGGTTATTTTAAATATAAAAAATATGTTTTTATATAAAACATAACAAAACAGATATGTATGAATACATTCCATATAATAGCTTAACACTCCCATCTAAGACTTAAATGGCCTGAGATCAATCTCAAAACGTGTTAAATTGTAATTTTACACAACAATTATAAAAAAAAGTCACAATGGTTTGGACCCTAACAGGCGGGTAGTAATTCAGACTGACTTTATGTGTAGTGTATCGCCAGCAGGTTGTGCTGGTTCTACTTTGGAGGTATGATTATTCCTTGTCCATAAGTAAATGGTCTAAAAGTATATCTGGACCTCACCAGTTTCTAAACCCTGGTTACCGCCCAAAACATATGCTGCAACCCTTGGAGGATGAGACAAACACAATGCAAAGGCAAACATAACATCAAAGTTAGATGAGTCATGAGTCATTTTACTGAAGCTCTCATCCACAATGATTTGCCCAAGAACAAACAGGTGCTAATCAGTTCTTCTGCTTATGGAAGCCTGAAATCGCATCTCAGTAAACATGGGCTAGATGTTGCTATGGTGCCATCCTGCAGCTGGTTGTTTATAGGACTGCATCTATAACCACATACTACATACTGGTAGTGGATGATGTGTTATATCACACACTCACTATGTAAAGAGTTTTGGGTGTCTTGAAAAGCGCTATATATAAATGTGATTCTTATTATGAAGTACTGATGTAGCAGAGTGTGTAGTGCCACAGAATGTGTAAATGCATGTGTTCGGTCACTGCCTTGCAGAATGGTATCATGCTGACTGGGAGTCAACTTTTGCACAGCTTAACAGATACACAGCTTATCTTGGCTCGTGCCTCTTGTTTGTATTGTCTCGTCGTAAAATAGAGACCTCGACTCGCAACTTTGCTCAATGCTATCCTCAGAGAGTTCTTGAATGTTACTTAGCATCCACCAATGCTCACTGCAGCTGAGCCTGGAATTCATTTAGTTTACAGCTAGTTTTGGTAAAATCAACAAATAATTGATCTGCATTTTTATACTACTAGCTTGGCTGCCTGCCTTTTGATTTGAACCATTGCTAGTAGCATTATCTATTTATCTTTAAGCCTGCTTGAAGCTTTTTGAACTCTGCTTGAACTCTTTTTTTAAAGAGTTCTTGGTTACATTTGTTTTTAAAGCCACTTAATACTTTGTTTGCTGAAATATGTATGCCTTGTACTACTTTGTTGCATAATGATATATATCCTGTGTTCAATTTTCACCTCTATATTATTGGATCCATTGGATCATCTTCGACGGCCCAGAAAACGGAGCCCTTAACTTGCTCTTTGAATAAAAGGTTAGTCTACGTTCATACAAATTGAGAGGCTTGACAAGAGAAGAAAAAACATTCACATTTTTCTTTGCCACAAACAGCATGAGAAGAACACTGCCCCCTACAGCTGTTTCCCAGATGGACAATAGGGTGGACATCTACACACATGCTATCAAGGTACATTTACACACAAGTGGTGGGTTGTTATTGTTGTTATATAAAGTGATACATAAATAACCATTTCACCTTTGCCTTGTTCTAGTTGGATTTAGCCACATAAATGTGTGCTCTCCTCTAAATGTTCTCTTTGTGTATTTAACATGTGAATCAATATACACTAACAATGAGAACATATTTAAGGGTTACCTCTGAAGCAATCTTGGAACCCATTGGCTAAACCGTTGCATAAACCAGAACCATAAACCATAAACCATAAACCATAAACCATAAACCAGAACCAGAACCATAAACCATAAACCAGAACCATAAACCATGGCAAAGAACCGTGTTGCGGTGTTGATCCTGCGGCTACTCCCACTATCCTTCCTCTTCCTCTCGGTGCCACATATAAACACAAAAACGTCTTCTTTTATTTTGTTGGTAACTGTGGTATAATGGCAATATTACATGAGAGCACGTGCTTTACCGTCATTATTGCCATAGTCTGACCCAATGCATTGCTTTTACTAGTCAAGCACCCTTATTTCCATTTACGATCAGAGTCGTGGTGTCAGCCAGACATTGGTGGAGCTGCCTGTTACAGCTACAGCGCCACCCTATTGGCCTGCCTAACTTGTTAGGGTCTCTCCAGGCTCTCTTGTGCAACAGAAGTGTCACAAGAGAGCCTGACATCGTGGCTATTATTGGCACGACAGTGATGTGGCCGAGTTCAGTGTGCAAGTAAGCTTCAGCTTTATAATATTGTGAATATACCACAGTTACCAACAAACTACTAGTCCAATATTGCTTAAATGGAATATGACATTTGTGGTATACAAACGTGATACATTCTTCTAATGTAATTTCAAGTTTTGGGTATCTGAACTTCAGAACTGCCACAAATGTCCACAGCTGTTTGATGTTTGTTGTTGCAGAGCAATGTTAAAACAACTAAGCCGGTTCTCACAGACCTTCCCAGTCCCAGTGAGCCGGTTGCCTCCAAGAAAAACCTGTTTGAGGCTGGTGACGCATGGAGCCAGAACTCTGTTAAGGTCACACTGTCCAAGGTTAACAAAAACCGCACCTCTGTACACCATCATCCACAATTACACACTAGCACCTTTAAGCAAACAAATGTTTTTTTTCTGCTGATGAAATGTATATGTAATGTAACATTGATATTTCATCCTCTTTCCATCAAACTATTGATATTGACACACGCAAAAAAATTTTTTGCTAAATTGTTCATCTGTCTCAGGATGCAGAAGGACTTAAAGTGGGCGTGGCCGACCTCATCAACCAATGGGTGAAGGGAAGCCCAGATGGCACCAGAAGCAGTTCCCCTACCAAACCAGCAGTAAGATGCTATTTACATTTTCATTGTTGTTAGTTATATTTTTGTGTTTGAGTGTATTTGTATTTCCATGTTTTTGTATCCTCATATGATATAAAAACACTACAATATTTTTCAAAAAGTTTTCAGTTATGTGGCCTTAAAGGGGAAGTTCAGGATTGTGGCCTTCTGTGATCCTTCCTGGGGTTTGAAAAGAGCAGTGAGACCACTTTCCCGCCGATGGGTTCAGTGACTCCCCCATACATAGCCTACCCGGTACCAGTTAGCACCAGCGCACTGATGTAAATTGCCAGGTGCCAGAGCATTAGCTCCGCAACTCAAGTTTATACACCTTCCAGATAATGCAAACATTCATTTACATGTGTAGGCTTATATCTGGGATAAACTATGTTAAATTCCAAAAACGAGAATTCTGCTTATTTTACAAGCAGTTACTACAGCATTATTTCGGTCCGAATATCCGTTTGTTCCACTGGGCTGTGCACAACGATGCAGTAGCGCCGACAATAACAACACAACTGAAGTGGTCTCTACTGTCTAACCCTGGGAAAAAGCCAAAATCCTGAACTCTCTTTAACATTGCTTGCTTTCTAATTTTCTCTTTTCTCTCTCAGTCTTCTCTTCAACTTCAACTTTCCGTATGTCTTCCTTACCTTTACTTTAGCTCAGGTAACTGCTTAAATTAGTATTTTTTTCCCCTCCATTTTAATTATTTGTTATATTTTCTTACTTTATATTGTCTAATCCCTGTCTCTATTACGAAACACTTGGCACCAAACCCCTCTTATCTAATGATAATGTGTGTCATGTCCGGCTTCAGCCTGATCCCTTGATATCTGCCCTGTTGTGGAGTTACAGAGAGCACATATGTAAAAACAATGACCTCACTTGCCAGGATGCTACAACCGTGACATAATTTCCCCTCTTGCAGGAGATAAAACTGGGTGATGTTTTAAGCAAGAAGAACTTGTGGGAGAACCTTGGTGATTCAATATCTCCTGGGAGAGGAGGAAAGGTAAACACATAGATTATTACTGTACACATATATATGTGTATGTACTATAGCTTCCTTGACACGTAATAAGCCTGCAAGTAGTTAACTCAAATAGTTATTGCTAAAATAGCTAACTTTATTTACCAATGCAATCCAATTGTTTAGTGCTGATGTTCTTAAAATACAATGCAAAGATGTTGAATGATTCATTATAAAATGGTGTGTTCCAGGGGAGCTCCCCTGGTAAAAGATTCAGATTTGTGGTGGCAGGTCATGGCAAGTACGAGAAGGTAGCTGGAGGTGAAAACCCCGCCAGTGAATATGACAACTATCAGTCAGGTAAGAGGCTCCTTAAACCGTTTACAAGCTCATAACAATGTAACTTAAATATGCAAATGTTGCTCAGTGAAATGCATTGATTTACAAACATACTAATGGACCCTTTTCATACAAGTGTCATCGTAGGACAAGCAGACTCATAACATTACACAAATTAGTGTGCTCATAACACAGATGATGGGTCTGCTCCTATGTACCAGGACACGGTAGTAGACTTATCTTCACTAGTTTAGTCTACTACCAATGTACATAAAAGTAGTGGACCCACATAATGAGAAACACCTGTGTGAAAAGGCTTTATAGCATAACACGATACTTGGTTCTGTAGATTGCAAATTATGAAACATAAAAATCATGTTAATGTTATCAAATGTTTCATAATACAGCTCTCATGTAAAGCTCA
>OMNR01099880.1:12017-22495 GCA_900303205.1 Mora moro
CAAACACGTTTTTACATTTGATTTTATGTTATTTCAACAAACACACTGTAACCAAAAAATAGAAAGGGTTTATCTTAAGCACCAATGCAGTAGCTCTACTGATTAGTAGAGGATTAATTTAGGCCTACTCTTAATTTATGATGGGCAGGTATTTGAGGACAGGGAGTCTAAAACCATCTTAGAGGAACAAAACAAAAATTCACTATTGTACCAACAGTTCCTGAAAGCCATTCAATTCATATATCATTTTCCGACTTATTTCTTCTTATTTTATTTTATCTCATACTTCCACCTGCTTTGAAGTCTCTTTGCAGTCTCTTTTACTCTGGATTTGACTGTGTACAGCCAGGTAATCACTGATCGTTTAGAGGCCCTGTTATATTAACAGCTGGTGAATGGTGGGTTGGATTCACCAGCCTCTGACTCATCTCAAACTTTACCTTCATCTCTAGACAATACATACCCCAACTCTCTAGGACGCCATGTCATTCTACTCATTTCTGACCATATATTAACCTGTGTTTAACTACTACAAGTTGTGCCCCCCAAATGCTAGCCATCAAATGTCCTCCAGCATCAATTTGCCCTGTTGTACCAGGAATGTAAAAGCCCTGTTTGTGACATTGCAATAGAAAACCATTTCTACTATTGGGAAGCACTACATTGTGTATATATAGAAAAAATAAATAAACTAAAGGAAATGGCTTCTCTCAAAACAAGACAAGAACTTTATCATATGTCAATATATGTCAATATCTACATGCAGTCAGACATAAATTGGCTTTTCATTCAACAAAAGTTGATACAATTAATTCAAGACCAATCATTTGATAATACATTTCATACAAATATTAAGTTAATTCTGCCTATTGGCTTGCTATTTCAATTAAAAAATAATTTCATATTTTATCAACTTCGACTTAGCAGTTGTTCACCTGTTAAGAGCAAATGTGTAGCATTTAATTGACTAACTTTTAATATATTAAACAACCACTAACTATTAATTCTTTGTTTTAGATTAGTGATAGTCGAGTATTCATGTTATTTGTTTTTAATATACAGATAGAATAGTATTTCTATAGAATAATTTTTTTTTAAAAATAAGTACACCTTATGCTACATTGGTAATTCCTTAATTTATCTTTGACTCAAAATATAAGACAACATTGACATTCCCCTTTACCTGCAATGTTCCCCTTTGCTTGCAATATTACTTTGTACCAATGGCTTTCTTTCTTTCCAATATTATTCAGAATTCTCCTTACATCACAACTTACATCAAGTTATACATCTTCCTTTGAACCACCAAATCCTCTTGCTTTTCTATTAAAGTCCTTGCGTTCATCATCCTGGTGTTTGCGGTTTAGTAGCCCCCTTTCGAATGCTGTGGCTATTTTAGTGAGGGGCTTCTCTGCAGCCTCTTTGAGCTTTCTGGCATCAAAGCGAGGACTGTACAGAAGAATAGGAAGCCGATTCACGAAAGACGGAACATCAGTCTGGTTCTCTTTGGCCTTTTTCTTTGTGTCCGATTTGTCCTTCTTGGGGTTGATCTGCTCCATGATTTTCTCTTTGGTAGAGAACATATGAAAGAGAAGAGCATCCCACATCTTCAGCGCCTGGGGGCCCTCTGTGTTTTTGACCACCTCCAGACCAGAGGACTGGTCTGCTGAAACCTCTTCTTTGCTGACTTGAGATTTCACCAGGGGCTCTGGAAACTGGGGCTCCTCGGGTTCAACGACCATGTGTTTTTTGAGGCGTGACCATCCACTCAGCTTTGCCTTGAGGCCTTTAGGTTTTTGTACTGCTTTGGATTTGTCAGCAGGAGGAGCAATTTCTGATATGGCAGGTGGTTTGTCAGCAGTCGAAGATACAGTTGATGTCGGTGACTTCGTAGAGGGTGTGTCTGGGAGGGCTTCCGTTGGTGTCGTCGCAGCTCTGCTCTCTAGTGCTTTCTTGTCTTTGCGTCCAGCTTTTGGCTGAGATGGCACTGACATTCCTCTGTTTGGTGCTGGAGCTTTGACTGAGACTGAGTCCTGAGGCAGAGAGGCAGGAGTGGCAGAATCAATCACAGCACCTTTAACTATGGGTGGTTTCATGACAGTATCTGCTACTGCGATTGCTTTGGATATTTGTCCTGTTCCTGAGTCAGTGGGCGGCTGTACTGGACATATATGCATGGGAGTCAGGGCAGTTTTGTTGGAGGATCTATTATTCTTTTCTGTATCATCAGTTTCTACCAAGGTTCTCGGTGGCTTATTTTCTAATTTGTCAGAAAGGCCTTTAAATTTAGTTTTCCCAGTTGGAAACTCTTCCTGTACTTTAGAATTATTAGGCAAAAAAGGTAAGATTGGTGAGATGGCAACATTTTCTACAGGTAGGGACAAGGGCTTTCCCTCCATTGTGGAGCTTGAAGCTAAATTTGTTGATATCTGTTTTGTCTGGGGAAGTACTTCAACTACAGGACTCTTATTAACTAGTACTGAAGCGGCTGTTAGTACTACAGTTTCTTTTTCTATGTTTGGAGAATGATTGCTGTGTGTTGTTGACTTTAAGGAAGCCTGCATGTTACCAGTAATTGCATCAGTTGGGAGGGATGAGTTTGTCTTGTTTTCATTTGTCCTTATATCTAAACAGGATGCACTTTTTGTAGTGTGGTTTATGGTATGGAGGCTATCAGAGGCATGAGCAATTGTGGTAACATTGATTTGAGGGGAGATACTAGGTATAGGTTCTTGAAAAGGTGAGGTCATTATTTTGGTTATGTCCTTGGTGTCTTTAGAAGGGCTTAGAGGAGCATTAACCTTTCTGCTGGCATTGGCATACTGGCGAGGGTTTGGGGCAATGTTGCCGTGGCGTTGATGGTTTGGTGAACAAGGCTGTGCACCCACAATCTGTGTGTTTACCTCAAAATACTCTTTTGTTTCACTATTTTCCTTCACAAAGGGTTCACCTTTAATATCTGAGTCCCTTAACTCAGTCGCTGCTGCTTTAAAATGATCACTGGACACATGAGTGGTTTGGTGGGATCCTATGGCTGGGCTTAGTGTGTTTATTCTTGGTGGGGTGGTTCTGATGAACCCTGGGGCAGGGGAATTCTTTCTGTTATTTATAAGCTTTACTGTAGGAGGGCTCATTAAGGGTCGACCATTGCTAGCAGAAAGTGAAAAGGGTGCCTGTTCATTCACAGTTGCTTGACTGGTCAATCTGGGCTCAGGTGTAAAAGTTCTGTTTTGCAGAAGAAGGGTGGGTGTTTGTTTACCCTCTAACACATGGGTCATAGGGTAAACAAAAGGTTTGCTCGGTTCAGTAATAATTGGATTATTATAATAGCCCCCAGGGTGTCCTGTTTCGACGCTCAGCTTCAATGCCTCTTGACCATTTGAGGTCCTTGTTAACATCGGGCTTTTTGGTGTGACTCGTCTCAAGATTGGGCTAGATAGTACAAAGGGCTTCCCCCGCAAAGAAGATGTTTCAAAGGTAGCCTTGTCTGACTGGCCTGCTGCATCTAATACTTTTTCTCGACATGGTTGATTAGGGAATCCATTTTCAATCACAGGAATATTACAGCTAACATTCAACACGTTTGACATATTTTTTGCAGTCTTTACACTTAATGGCCCGGCAGATGAGTTACCTATAGTAGACTCACAGATAGTTTGCATAGAGGAAGAAGTTTGAGATAGCTTAACTGCACTATGCTTAACTGCACTATTAGATATTTTAAATTGCACATTTTCCTCACATGTTAGTTTAGGCTCAATAATACATTGTTTGGAAATAGTTTCTGGTATGGTATCTTTTGGGGTAGTTTCTGCTGGCATTTTCCTTGCCAAGATATCAAAGGTTCCCATGTTGAAGCTTTGCTGCAGTTTAGTTTCTGCAGTTGACATACTCATTATCTTTCCAGTAATGTTACTGGGAAGCTGGTCCTCTATTTTTACTTGTATTGGCAGTAATTGTTCTTTACGAGGAACATTGTTAAGTATCTTTTTAGCCATAGAAACATCAGTAACCATGGAATCCTTTTTGTAACTCTTGGCAGTTGATATTTCCACAGTGACCTCTTTGGAGAAATTGGTTTCTCGAACAACTTTGTCCTGAAAATGTGACGTTATGCTTGGTAATACTTTATTATTTGTTTTGCTGTGGCTTGTACCCTCTTGGATATACATATTAGGTTCATTTAAGTGTATTGCTAAAAGCATTTTAGAATTTGAAATTCTTTCAGATTTGCTTTCAGTGATGTGCTGGTTGGGGAGTGAGGTTTCTAAAATGGCCAGAGCAGTCACTGAATCATTTGTAAAACGTTGCAACTGAGGTGATGCAATTGCTGCTCCAGAGATGTTTTGCTTGGGTATGCTGTTTTCCATTGAGGGATTTATATGATTTGGAGTAACTAGTGTTCCCTTGATTGTTTGGGGGGTTTCTATGTTTTGGTTGGCAGAAAATTCAGTATTCATGGGGACAACTGAGAGGGAACTGCTTGGAGTATTTGAGTTTGGAGCCTTATTGCCAACTTTGTCAGGGAAATATGCTCCATTGGTAGTCGTGCATGGTAAATTATTTTGTTTGATTGTGTTATGTGGTACAACATTTTGTACTTTACTGTCACTTATATCCAGCATAACTTCTCTGCCTGTATTTGATACTAAGGGGTGGACTGTTGTTTTGCTGGTTGCAAATTTTGGATCATGCTGGGTATATTTCTGAATCCCGGCCATTGATTTTATAGGATAGCATGGGTCCTTAGCAGGCATGATGGTGGATTTAACTGAATGATGTGGGGGAATAATTGGATGTTGTGGTGACCCAGATCTATCGACATGATCTGGTGCGCTCCCTACATTGTGTGTTGTTTTAACAGTATTGTCAACACTTGGATTTAGATTAGGGGATTCACCATTCTGAATTTTAGTATTCATACATTCCTTATTTTCTTTAGTTGAGAGAGAAGAAGAAATTGACAAACTAGTATTGTTATGCAGACATGAAGGGGTTGTGCTAAGGGATGCCAAGGTTTGTGTGTGCACCTCACCTGCTTTAGGTATGGGTATTGAAGCCTCGGAGTAAGAGGCTTTTGGTGCTACTTCACTTGTGGACTGTTGCATTGTTTTCTGTGTCAAGCCAAACGGTAGCTTAGGTTTTGTTTTGTCTTCAGCAGATGTTTTAATAATTTGTATTCCATTTATTTGAGCTTCATATTGGCTGTCTTTATTCTGTGTCTGTTCTTTGCCCAGGTTTGATTCCCTTGAAGCTGATGTTTGATGCAAAACAAGTGCAGTAGAAGATTCCACAGATGAGAAAATAGGTTGATGTCCATCAACGATCAAATTTGTTGCAGTTCGTTCACAGTTAGTGACAGATAATCCATGTAATTCTTCCTTAGACTGTGCTTCATTTGAGCATAGCCCGTTGGTGCTTACCGGTCTGTGATATGCATTGTTAGACCTAATACCACCATAGGCAACATATTCAGCTGGAGTAAGGCCATAATATGTTGATCTTGATTTGGGCTTTGAAGATGCTAACGTCAGTTGACATCCCAATAATGATGACAAAGATTTACGTGCTTCAACAACTGGCAGGCCATGTGGGTTACAGCTGGGTGATAATAATTTGGTAGTTTGGGGAACTTGTGTTGTATTTACAGTTATGGGGTTAGGATTTGAAGTAGTGTTTGGTACACCTGAGATAAATTCTGGAACATTTGGCAAAAGTAGAGAACCATCCTGGGAATTTTGATCTGATTTCAATGTTATGAGAGGATGTCTAACCACAGTCAGGCTATCTGTTGTCATACATGGTGTAAACATTTCTTTGGGTCGTGCATTAGCGATAACCTCTACTAAATTCATCTTACACCTGTTTGGAATATCACTCCCATCTCTAGTCGGCTCTAAAGACTGCTTGTTTGAAGTATTGCTATTTAATCCACCCTGTGTTACTTCTTTTGGTGCCGTGACGATATTACCTAGAGTATTACTTTTCGTTGAACTGGTGTTTTGACAGACCTCCAGATTGATAGCTGAAGGTTGCAAATCACGGATAGAGATAAACGCTGGACTAGCAGCAAATAAGAGTGGATTGGGTTTTGATATTTCAATAACTGGAGTGGATCCCCTACTGGGTGTACACGAGGGTGTTTTGGGTCTTCCTAATGGGGTCAAGGCAACGGGTACTTTTTGTACATTCTTTACTGCAGTCGCTGTTGTTTTCTCTCTGACTACAGTAGCTAATGATGCACCTTGGGATGGTGCAGTGAATACTGTGAGATCCTGCATTGATGGGGGCTTAGAGATCTCATAAAATGTTGCTTTTGACGTGTAAATCTTTGTCTGCGGGGCATTCAATCTTTTCTCTTTGACTGTTTCAAGTGATATATTTGAGCTGGTCACCTCAGGGGGTATTTGGCTGTCAGTACAAACGGCATTACAAGCAGGCTTGGCAGTCAAAGATGATGGCTGTATTGGAGCTTTGGCCTTTGATTTTGTGTTTGTTTCCTGTTGGCTGCCACTAAAAGGCTGTGTCTGAGGGACTGAAACCGATAGCAGTGCGGAAACAAGCGGTAAATCCGGAACTGGAGAAGAAGTCTGCTCTGGGCCAGTCATGGGGACAGTCGACGATAGGGTCAGGGTGTGGGTGGATATTTTTGGGCTAGAATGGGGCATGGGGGCTGGTACTGGAGGTCCTGCAGAGACTGAACACAAGGAACCTTGGGACTTGGTGGAGATCAGTGTTGTGGCAGAAGGAGGTGCCACAACCCCCTCCAGTGGTGGTGATGAGGACAGCGATGGCATTGTTATAGGAGTGTCATCGTCGAATAAACAAGAGGAGCACTCATACAGTGGAGCCACCTGCTCCTGATATGTCCTGACAGGAGGTGTGTAGTGCTGTAGTGGAGAACTTCGTGTTGGGCCAAGGGGGCTGCTCCGAGGGTGAGGGAAGGGAGATGTGGAGCGATTACAGAAAGGAGCCATTGAGAAACTGGAGACTGAGGAATCCCAGAGGTAGGTTGAATCTGGGGACCTGGATGGGGAGGGCTGGTCACTGTGTTCGAGGTCCGTGCTTGCTTCATTCACAGGAGACAAACAGGAGCGGAAGGGGATAGGGGTCTGGGAGGGGCCCCCTTTTTTCTTGGATCTCTTCTTCTTCAGTTTCTGGAGCCTAGCGTTATCTTTGCCTGGCTTGGGTAGTAAAGGAGGAGGATATTGTTGGGAGAGGTCAGGCTCCAGCCCATTATTGTGGCTCACTTCCATCAGCATCTCAAACCTAGAGAAGACAATAGATTACAGTAAACAAGTCAGTGATACATCCAACACATCTGCTATTAAACTACTACTAACACTGGAATGGAAATAAAATGGACTGCTTGTATAGCGCTTTTATCCAAAGCGCTTTACAGTTTGTGCCTCACATTCACCCATTCACTCACCCATTCATACACCGACGGCAGTGTCGACCATGCAAGGCAACAGCCAGCTCGTCGGGAGCGGTCGGGGTTAGGTGTCTTGCTCAGGGACACCTTGACACTTGGCTAAGCAGAGCCGGGGATCGAACCAGCAACCTTCCGGTTACCAGACAACCACTCTACCCCCTGAGCCACTGCCACCCTAGTTAGAAGAATAAACATTCTTCTTGTCACTCAATTCAAACCTATCATGGTCTATCGGGACACTTTATGTATCATTATTCAACATTGTGTAATGAGAGTTTACAGAATAGCAAATATGGTCAAACGTACATACTACACCTTTCAATTTATTAATGCAAAGCCAGCAGTCTTACCTGAATGTGTTGCAGGATTTGTTTAACACACCAGTTGCCTGTCTCTCTATACTTCTCGACCAGATCATGGTCACGTTCCTCTGTCAGCTGTTGTACCAAGCAAAGAAGCATCATGGGCACAGCCATGCTGTTAATAGGCTCGTCTCCAGGAAGCTGGGTCCTGCCAAGTTCTGATGGGTCCACTCTGACCCAGTGAATGACATGATCCATCATCTGTTCTGCTTCTGCCTATAAAAAACATAATGAAAATAACTCAATGTAAGTTTTATATATATATATATATATATATATATATATATATATATATATATACACACACATATATACACACACACGCACAAATATACGCACAAAATATGGTTAACTCCGAAGGACGTGTCTGTAGCTGCTTTTTGCTGTAGGTACAATGAAAAGTGACTGCTGTGCTTTTAGCCCTCTTTTCAGTTCATTGATTCTTTTTGATCTTAACACGTTTGTGTTGAGCATGATGGCGCTCCAGGTTGCCAGGCTACCACCTGTTGGCATACGATGCATATAGTCATCTCTTTTGCTGACGTGAAAAGAAATTCATGCTCCCATTCCGGGTGGAAAAATACGTTTTTGATTTATTTTCACCAGACCCTCAGCCATATCGATGTTAGCTATGTTAGTTAAGGTTGGTTATGAGTGATTCAAATCAACAAAGGTGGTCTCGAGTACGGTTCATGTGTACTTGGGTACAGTTTGCATCAGGTGTGAAAACTACTGTACCAAAACATGCACGCACCAATCTCATCCTCTGCACGGCCATAGCTGAGGAAGGCAGAGAGCGTTGTTCTTGACAATGGGCCTCATGCAAGAAGCGACATACAAACAAAAATAAGAGAAAATTCGTTCTGACAAATTTTTGTTCGTACCCATTAATTTCTGGGATTCACCAATGTTTTCGTATTTTTGCTTTTCTTGTAGATAAGACATTTTTACGCGTGGTCGAGAGCACTTGTACCAAGATTAGAGAAAACATATCCCGTGTTCACAGTTCACTAATTGGTTGTCTAATGCAAGGAAACATACGTTTTAAAATTTGAGGATCATAAAAAATATCATATAGAATATCATATAGCTACCAAATGAGTATATTATAATTGATATGGATTACATTCGTGGGCCAAAGAAATACTTGAATGAATGGCTGCTGAGCCGTTTCAGATCGCCAAGAGCACTGCTTTTAGAATTGTGCAAAACTCTGGAGCCTCAACTTAGGAACACACACCGGTCAAACCCAGTGCCTCCACATCTGCAAGTGCTCAGCGCACTGGGAGTAAGTCATCTTCGAGCCGTGCGCTCCTGACAGTACTGAAAGCTATCATAGCATTAATGCCCCAGTACCATAGACTGTATCAGTACATGTCGTTTCCGTACAGTCCTAACCAACAGACAGAAATCAAAATATTTTTTGCTGTAGCTGGACTCCTAAATATCATTGGCACTGTAGACTGCACCATATACGCATCAAAGCGCCCTCCCCAGATCCATTCCCATTCCTCCATCGTAAACTGTACCACTCCATTATGTCTATTTTCCTGTCAACCCTTTTTAATTTGATTTCAGTTACTGTGCGTCCCTCTGCTGACACACCATTTACAGCATCACTAATGTGTTGCCACTGCTCGGTTTTTGATTTTCCCGTAACGCCAGTACTGACGCTTTGGAAAATCACATGTTGACTTTGTTTAAGTTGATTTAACAGTACGTCGGTTTCATTACTGCTGAAGTACTTCTTCTTACGTCCCTTTTTGGTGCATCTCTCCGTCTTGGGCATGTGCCAGAGTATTTGTACACGGCACAACACCTGCCCTTACATGGTGTTTAGGGGGCGTTACCTATGCAAATAACAAACAATTGGCCACACGCCTCCAATTTAGTGTTTGGTGCATCTGGA
This sequence comes from Mora moro, assembly GCA_900303205.1. Taxonomy (NCBI): domain Eukaryota; kingdom Metazoa; phylum Chordata; class Actinopteri; order Gadiformes; family Moridae; genus Mora; species Mora moro. Next base: position 21,724 of record OMNR01099880.1, read on the forward strand.
GTTGACTTCTCGTACTTCTCGACTTACTCGTAACAGAACAGTACGAGAAAATATACGAGAAATTTTCGAGAATGTTGCTGCATGAGGCTCATTGTCTCCAAAATATCAATAATAGTAGGCATAGTGCGAAGGTAGGACTCCAATGTATGGGCTTAGGATCTTGCGATTGGCACGTTTTTCTACACTGAAGCGACAACATTGTAGCCATACTGAGCTGCACTGTTCTGCATAAATCACTTTTGGTCGGGGTCATTGACCGGTCTGGATTCAACTCCAACTGTCACGGTTCCAGCTCCGTTCCCAGGCTTTCCCTGTTTTTCTCCTCCCCTGTCTGTTCTATGTTCGTTTTTCTATGTTGTCTCGTGTATGCGTGGGTGTGGCTTCCTCTCCCGGTCCTGCCTCCCTTCCACACCTGTCTTCAACCTACTCGTCACCCCTCAGTATATAAACCCCTGATCTGCAACCACTCATTGCCAGATTGTTAGTCATTACTCTCTCATGGTATCCCAGTGTTCCGAGTTTCTCCAGTTCCACCGTTGCTGACTCCTGCCTGTTCCCGACGACCTCTCCTGCCTAGACCCTCTTCTGTCTGCCGACGACCTCTCCTGCCTAGACCCTCTTCTGTCTGCCGACGACCTCTCCTGCCTTGCCCCCCTTCTGGATCTCGTCTGCCTCACCGGCCTGCCTCCGCTCCATCCCCACCTCTGCTTCCTCATTAAACTGCTTTTCCCTTACTCCCTTGTTGTAGTCTGCATTCTGGGTCCAACTAACA
>OMNR01099931.1:0-14059 GCA_900303205.1 Mora moro
CCCGGGCTCCGGCCGCCTGTCTCAACTTCAACTGCATGCTGATCCTCCTCCCCGTGTGCCGGAACCTCCTGTCCATCCTGCGCGGCACCATCCAGGTAACCCTCGCCGCCCGCCGAGGGAAGACCTCAGACAGACAGACAGACAGACAGACAGACAGACAGACAGACAGACAGACAGACACAGAATAGATAGACAGACAGACAGACCAAGGGAGGAATAGACAGACAGACAGGCAGGCAGACAGATAGATAGATACACAGATAGATAACGTTAGGTTTTAGCTTTAGTGTCCACCAAAGGGCTTAATGAACGATGAGGTGACTAGCAGGCCTATGTGTTACATATCATTATATATGTATACTATTCACACACTATTATATATTAGCGAGGGTACAAAAAAAAAGTCAATTCAAATAGTTCTTCTCATGTTTGTACTCCTGTATTCCTGGTGTGTTTCACACTACCCGCAGTATTGCAGCAGAACGGCAGCTCGGCAGCTGGACAGGAACATCACCTTTCACAAGCTGGTGGCCTACATGATCGCTTTCCACACCGGTACGCCCCTGCCCAATGGCCGAAGACGCTACTCTCAACCGACGAGCTGCCTCGTCCGTTACTGGCCGTTGGGAAGTGGCGCAAGCAGACACAGTGGCCCAGTGGTTCTCGTGTCGATGTCAAGGCAGTGTAGTGGCTCGGGGTCCCAGGTCGCGGGTTCGATCCCTTAATGTCCGTACGGCAGCTTACCCACGCACACACACAGCACCGTGAAGTAGTCATTTCATCATGTGATGCAAAATAGTTGCAACAGCAAAGTGTGCTAACTTGAACTCGATCACTCACTTCAAATCCACAGTGAGATAACCCATTACCAGATCATGAGAAATAGTATTATTAGGAAAATATATCGATATATCAATTGGAATTACTATGAATGTGATCACAGCTTTCACAGTCATTTTCCAGAAATCACAACGCGATTACAGATGACTTACAATTTCTTCCTATAAATTGTTAATTAACAACTGACATTAACAATGACATCGTATGTCACGTGATGTGATTGTTAACAATCGTTTTTTTGACATTTTGACATTGTATTTTCCTGGTAGCCGTCCACATCTTGGCCCACCTGTTTAACTTCGAGTGGTTCATGGACGCCCAGCTCAACCGAAACAGCAGCCTGCTGCCCTTCGTCCTGTCAGAGATAGGCACCGGGGACAACGCCTCCTACTTGAACCCGATCAGGACCAACACCACTGTGAGTGTCCGGATGTGAGTTCTAGTTGCTGTCAGAGCAGCGTGGGTCCAGAACGGACATCTTACCTGTAAGCTATGACCTATAGTTCCACAGACCCACAGACCATAAATCAAATCATACATCTAATCAAGGAACCACATCACTTGACACTTGGCTACTCGATGCTGTCATAGACGATGACATCATTTTGGAAGTACCTACTGGCACCTTACAGGCCGGTACAGGCCACCGTAGCTTCTCCTACGTCGTTGCAAAGGGAGGGTTGAAGTCGGGGTATTCAGTTGGTTGCAATCTGCAATCTCGCCACTAGATGCCACTAAATCCTACACACCACACCAGTGCCATTTTGTTAATTATTCATTTGCAAATACTGTACATTTACCTCAGATTGCTGTGTGTAAATGATATAAATCATTCACACTCAATGACTTGGGATTTAATTGAATTCCATATGATATGAACTATTTCCAGAAGCAGTAGCTGAAATGTAGAAAAGACACCGAAGAATTTCTGTCATTTCATGACATGATTTTTACCAAAGGAGACTTACAGTGAATACAGACGTCGATAATTAAGGAGCATGGGGTTAAAACATCTACAACCATCCCACTCAACACACACACACATCCTGCATGCGTTGCACGACCAATCTCCTGATTCAAACCGGGTCATATTTGCGTATCGTTTTTTTCTGAATGAGTCATCAATGGACAGAGAAAATCGGCAGAGCTCTCTCGCAGCTTAATAAGCCCTCCCTTAAAGGAGCAGTCGGCAATATTTCGGTCAAATAATTAAGTCCTCGCTTTGCCTTCCGTCTTACCAAATGTTTGTCTGTTCGTGGGAGTTCCTCTCAATTCTGCCTACTTCTCCTTTAACAGCCTCGAGTTCACCCCACACCAGCCTCGAGTCCAACCCACACCAGCCTCAAGTCCACCCCACACCAATCTCAAACCTTGATAATTACAAACTGAACTTCAACATTACCGCAGGGTTTTTCATCATCCCCCCCGTATGTGGCAACGGATTACAATTTCTCTTCACTTCGATCCTCATTTCACTGACCTCTCTCTGTCTACATGCCCGGAGAGAGTCTTCCACTGCGTTAACCACAAAGAAAGGGAACTTAGTACAAGAGCGACCTTTTACGAACAGGAAGTTTGTCAATGGCCGTGCAGTTGTTGCCACAATAATGGCTGGATGGCAACAACCTTTGTGTACAATTTGACGGCAATTTATTCAACTCCCCTGTGTGTTCGGCTCACTAGCCGCCCACACGTGTGGAACACACATTTGCATTTTAGTCATTACGTCGCGTTTGTCCCATAGACTGTATAAAATGTGGACGCAGTCTCCGTGACGTCACCCGTTGGTGTCTGAAGAGCCGTAGTGAAGCTCAGTGGGCGGCTCCCAGCCGGCGCCATCTTGGCAGTGCCTGACTCCCCCGCAACTTTCGGCTAATCCGAAAATGGGAAAAGAGGCGGAGCTGAGGCGGGCCCTATGCTGCAGACAGCTAGCGGCTATCCTCCTGTGACAGCACCACCTGTCACTCAAAGCGGCCACGCCCTTAATTATGCATAACTGTAAGCCTCAATAAAATTAAAACAGGTGAGTTGTATAGAAATTCACCCCCTGTACATTTTTTTTGTACCAGGCTGTAAACATGTTTATTTCAGCTGTAAAGTTGGGCATTTTAACATGGGGGTCTATGGGGATTTACTCCCTTTTGGAGCCAGCCTCAAGTGGCCATTCAATATACTGCAGTTTTGGGCAGTTCCGTGTAGGCTTCATTTTTCAGTTTGCCCCTTGGGCGGGGCACGTGGCCATATAGGTTTGACCGTGAAATATAGCGCCCCCTGTGGTCAAAGCGGTACCAAACTCCCAGACATTCACGTTTTGAGTGGTTGATTTTAGTATTTTGCCCCATTCAATTTCCATAATAATTAATAAAATTCAAAATTATTTAAAAAAAGTATACAATATTTTTTACTATAAAAGTAATAGCGCACTGCACTGATATATGCCTGATTTTCTGGGACTCGTTTGGTGCTGATATCTCAAAAACTGTAGGATAGCTCCCGAAAATGAGGCGTAAGAATAATAAGAAACATGAATCATGTTATCAGTTTCTTAGTTTTGTATTGAAAAATAAGAACTTACATTTTCTTTACTATTAAAGCATGTATAACTTAAGAAGAAACAGCAAACCAAAATAATTAATAGATCACCATGCAATCAGAAATCATGATTGTGTATGATGCTACATTTTTGAATGATCAGTGTCTTTATGTCTTTATGACGCCAAACTAGGGAGGTTTCATTGGAACATTCCTAGAGAGCAGCAATCGGAATTGGAATTGCTCTTACGTCACATTCTAGGATTCATTGTTGGCTGGATCGCAGCAGGCGAGTCCAGCCAACAACGACGCGAACGGCTGTCACTGACTGACTGACTGAGTCACACAGTTGCTGAGTGATAGATTTACACTATTGGCCGGTAGGAGTGATAGAGTTACACCATTGGCCGGTAGGCGTGATAGAGTTACACCATTGGCCGGTAGGAGTGATAGAGTTACACCATTGGCCGGTAGGAGTGATAGAGTTACACCATTGGCCGGTAGGAGTGATAGAGTTACACCATTGGCCGGTAGAGTTCTGATGTTTCCCCATTGGCCGGTATACCGTCCAGCCACATACTAGGTTTCAACCATAGACTCTATAAAATATGGACGTAGTCTCCGTGACGTCACCCATTGATTTCTGAAGAGCCGCAAAGAGGCGGAGCTGAGGCGGGCCCTATGCTGCAGACAGCTAGCGGCTATCCTCCTGTGACAGCACCCACCTGTCACTGTCACTGTCACTCAAAGCGGCCACACCTTTAATTACGCATAACTTTAAGCCTCAATACAATTAAAACGGGTCAGTTATATAAAAAGTCACGCCCCCATACAGTTGTCATGAAGGGGGAAATTAGCTATAGAGACCAGGCTATAAGCATGTTTATTTCAGCTGTAAAGTTGGGCATTTTAACATGGGGGTCTATGGGCCATTCAATATACTGCAGTTTTGGGCACTTCTGTGTAGGCTTCATTTTTGCCCCTTGGTTTCAACTTAGTCTTGTTTATTTATTTTTTGTTGTATAATGCGTGGGAAACATACGATTTTAATGATGTTGATATCATACACATTTCATTTGAATAAATTAATTTGGGTAAATGTATGGTGTCAATGATAGTTTGTAAATGCATTAATGCAAAAATACAAACGACCTAGCTTCACCTCACAGTGGTTATTTCCCACTCACATTTCACAAATGTATTTTTTGTCAGATGTGTGAGAGGCGTTTATTTTAATGCCAAGCGAATGCTTTCTGATGGCCCAATGTGCATCCAGAGAGGTGCATACCTTCGTCCCAGCTGGCGTCACACACCCTGTTCTGACACGCACCATGTTCACTGCATGCAAGTGTTCATGCATGTCGAAAATTAATAGACCAGGAGGTTATGTGTTCAAAAGCCAAAAAGTGTAAGCCAAATAACATTATCCTAGCTTTATATATATTCATATAATATAAAATGTTAGATGGCATACTATATTAGACTGCGCTATTGACAGTGGTCAGTTATGTAATCCTGTCAAACTTAAAACTAATAACATTTTTCAAGATGACACTGGTCTGTCGCGACACTGTCTCTCTGATTAAAGAATAAAGACGTCTTCAAGACGACGAGTTATCGGGCCTGACGGCATTCTCCTTTAACTCACTGGCCCCGCCCACCACGGCCACGCCCCCCGGCCGACGTCAGCCGGTGACGACGTGCACTGGGAGCGGTCATTGGTTGGCCGACGGATTTGCACCAGAGACCTCTGGAGTGTACAAGGCACACCGCTTCGCCTGTCGTTGTTTTGCGCAACAAAAAAAGGTCAACGTTAGGCTACGATGAGCACCTTGGACCGAATGGAGCTGTGTGAAAGCCTCTTGACATGGGTGAGTCCCGTAGAGGGAGATAACTGTTATGTGGAGTGACACCCGGCCCCTGGATACCGCTCCTGTTAGCCTAGCATTCCAGGCTAATGTTAGCAACGTAGGCTACGTTGACGTTAGCTGCTGGACGGCTGTCTGGCCAGAGGATAACAAGAGGCGTCCGTCGGTTAGGTGTGCGCTGTGTTATTATCCGTGTGGTTGGTGGATTTGGCTAATGGTGGGTCGGTAGCGAAACCGCTGGGGAAAAAAACATTCGCGGATGTCCTTTATTTAGAGGTTTACTTTAATTGATGATGTCACACACTGCACATAGCTGCTTAAACACGACCTGGGCTGAATCATTCACTCATCATTCTCCATCGGTCATCACTGAGACATGAGCCTTCTCTCTTCTCTCATCGCATTCATGCCCTTTGCCAATACCGTAGGTTTGTCACACAGGAGTAAGCATGATGGTTTGTTGTTGTCCTCTGACATTGCGTCCAGGAGAACCTGACGAGACACATCGGGCTGCAGCACAACAGTGAAGCACTTGTATTCAACATGATGGACACGGTAGCCCGTGTTTACAGTGGCCCATATAAAACTATGGGTGCTATACTAGAGGTGCTATATGCCAATGTCATATTTATTTCCTTACTCCACAGAATGCACAACTGATGCGCTCTACTCAAATCCAAAGTCTGTCCAAATAGTCCAGATATTGTTTCTCGACATGTGGGATCTTACAGCTATCATATGCAATTGAGACTGGTTTTAAAACTCTTGGCGTGTGTGCACATTTGCCATTACAATTTTGATTGATCCAAACACAAGCAGACAGCTAAAAATACAGATATGAATGGGCAGGGATGCACATGACAACATTGTTAGTGGTGGTCTAACTAGTGTGATACAGGATGATTCAATCACCTACGCTCCTACACCATGATAGACCACGGACATGGCCTTTAACTTGCTCTGCTGAACACAATAGTCAGTATAATTGTGCAGCTAACTATGCAACACCCCAGATGTAGCCTCCCCAGTGTACAACAAATTCTTCACCAGATTAGTATCTTTTATTTTGAATACAGAAACTCGAGCAGCAAGCAACAATGCAGAAGTGTTGTATGTGGTTATGAATATCATAATCGCTATGGTGGTGTCCTTCATGAATCACAATCAACTGTTAAGTTACCGTTGTTTAAGTGAATGTCCTTACACCTTGTAGATGCCCATTTGTCCATACCTGGTCAATGACCCCATGGCTCAAAATAACATGGAACTACTTTTGGACGTTGCCATGGAAGCATATCAGTTTAAGTTAAACTAATGGAAGTATTTCTGACCACATTTGAAGATGCATTTGTTGCTCACATAATCTTGTGCATGTCATTGTATAAACCACTCAACGTATTAACAACACGCATGATTAAACAGGCCTGTGTCCCCGAAGCCAACATTTTCAATAAACAAAAACATTGAAATGGTACAGTTACACAAGGCTGCTGTCCTTCCCAAATTAGCAATGAACCTGCATGTATGGTCTAAGCCAAAATATTAATTGACATGGTACTTTGATTTCTATTGTCAATATGGAAATGTAAAAAATAACATGATTATTTACATGTTAAGCAGTGAATGAATATGTGCTCCGTCGTATACGAGATCTCTGTGAACAATGCTTTAGTCTCAAGCAGAGAATCTCTACCTGTCTGCTGAACACGTTACAGAAAATGTAACTGGTTTTAACAACTGACGAGGGTGACTTCAGAACAGAAACCCTACCTATGCATGTGGCAGCCAATAGACAAACCTCTACAGAATGATTGAGATATTTAGTATAAAATCAGAATACAAAATACAAAATAAGAAACACAAATGATCATATTAGAACAGCAAAAAAAACTACCTGGAATGCTGAGCTTTTGCAATCATGGAGTTTGTCAACCAACCTTTCAAGCCCCCAAACAATAACTTCCTTGTGTTGTTAAAGTGCCACATATTGAGAGGCAGAATGTATGAATTATTGTAGATGAGACAGGAGGTGACGGAGATGTGTCAGAAGGGTTCTTGGAGAATAACGTTGGTGGTGCTGATGCCCCTGAACAGTCCTGTAATTACTTGCTAATTTGTTTTCTCAATGCGGCTCTTTCTCCAACAGTTGACTTCTTGAGTTCATCCCAATATACGAAAGCCTTATTTACTATTTGGGGTTTTCAGTCATGTGACCCGCAGTGTTTACGTCACTATCTTGACAGGGAGCATTTTGTTTTGTCAAAATTGAATATCGACAATCGCTAATCAATTTTGAAATTGATTAGCTATTTTGTATTTTTTCTTTGTTTTAATTAATCACATAAATGAGCACCACATTCGTGCTAACATTGTCCCCTCGGCGCTGCCCTCTATCTTTATCCATGTTGTAAACTCTGGCTCCTCAAGCCACTTCTCGGCAGCAGTAAACCTCACAGCATGTGGAATCCGCCGAGCACGTGGTTTCAACGACGTCACCTTCACCTCTGCTAGTACAGAAGGTACAAAACCGGTTCCCTGTACTCGTAAACAAATCATATTTGCCGATCTGTGATCGTGGTGATGAAGAATACCACCAGAAAAACGTCTGCGTACACAAATTATTACATCGCGACATTCCGCGATGTGTTTCTAACATTGCATCGCGCTACACCTGTTTTGTATGGCGATTACTGAACGATACACGATACTGAACAAAATGTTCACTGCTTGAGTGTCATGACTTCAATGCATAAAAATGCAAAGATGAAGGAATAATTTGAATGTGGTTGGCGGAACTTGAGTCTCTTCATATTACCCCTTGAATAAACCCACACTAGTATATTTTGCAGACGTGTTGACATCTATATCTGGGCCTCATAGCTACCTCGTTTATCGTGCAGCTGTCTACACGGGAGCATCCTATCAAGGATATAACGACAGTGAAGGACACAAATACCATATCAGGAACAGTTAAGGAAGTTATGGTTCAGACTACAGAGTTTTGAGTTGTTGGGTGTATTAGACAAGATATTTAAAAATCGTATATTCAGGAATAAAATAATTAGGCAGTAATACAATAATAAGACATGTTTACCTTTTTAGACTGGCTAATGTATATCTCTTCACACAGCTGTGTTCTGCTACGGTCTGTTTTGGTATGAATCTGCAAGTGTGAATTAAATGATTTTATGCAAGTTCCATGAACTTGGAGCAACCGCTCAATAGACACAGCTGCTGAAGTCAAAGTAATATAGTTATGCATTATGCATTTTGCTGTGGTTATGATTTCAATTATTTGTTGAGGACTAGGCATACATTCATTACTTTGATGTTAGAATAGATAGGAGGCAGTGTCTGATTAAAAAATTTATCTTTGGCTTATATTCACCATTGATATTCACCATATGGGAATTTGACGCACATTCATGTTAGTAGCCAAGGATCTAAAAATAAGGTATTGGTTCATTCTAGATACCTGTGACATTTAGTTGTTTCCAGGCAACAAAATTGCCACAGCCCAGTGTGACTAAAGACTGGCATGGTGACTAACATTGGGCAGAAGCATCTGAGGACCAATGAAGATGTGAAGTACTGCCAAACAAACATGGCAGAATGAAGATCAGTGACACGAGGGGGGAAACCTGTAAAGCGGGCATTATAGTCGCTGTGAAGTGTGAAGACAGTCCACGCACAGCCATGGCATTTATAGTTGCCGCTTGGGCCTAACATTGGTGTGGACGTGCAGTTCTCACTCTCCATGTGGAACTTCGAAATCCCTTGGATTCTGTTCTTTCCTTTTCGTTCATCCAGTTTCCTTTCATTCTACAGCTGTAGTATTCACACAGCTGCAGGGCGGTATGGCCAAAAGGTTATATCACGGTATAAATTAAAATTGGGAACATTTGAAACTTGAGAAGTATCCGATTTAATTGCGTTTTAGTTAGGCAGGGTACTTTGTCATGGCTCTATAGAGAGGAGCGCTGCTGCCAGACGCCTTCACTAGACACACAGGACATTGTCGGTTGGTTGGTCACAAACTGCAGGTTATTAACTTGTCGGTTATCGGCCATGAGAAGCAGGTAATTATCGTATCGGTTCATTATTGTGCATCTCTACAAAATCCATCCATTGCCACCCATTATATTGAACACAGAACAAGACCTGAAATGGAATCTTCCGACATGTTGTCCTTTCTCCCACACCACTCTTGGCCCTGTCTGGTGTGCGACCCGTTTTACATTGAAGCTGTGCCGTAACCAGGTCGCAACCCGCAACCAAGAGTGGATCTCCACACAGAACCTACTTGTGATGTTGTAGTTTTGTTAGTCAAATAAAACGTGTTGTAACCAATTTAGCCGTTTCAGAAATGAAGTGGGGGGGGGGGGAAAAAACGACAACGTCCACTAAACTACTGCGTCTACTACAGCCCTATTATTTAGAAATGTTACATGGTGGCGCAGTGCCACTCTTACAGTCTTTAGGGACAACCCTGGAGTTGGCCGTGCGCGGCTCTGTCCACGTCTCAAGTGAACAGGCCTTCACTCCACACAGATCAGTGATATGCGAGTCACTTTTTCCCCCCTTTCAACCAATCTACTCTATACCGGTTAAACGGTTTGGCCGTTCTTAGATTTTAGATTGTACTAATTCCCCTAATTGAATCATACTTCTAAAAGGTCATAGATAAAATGTCATTGGTCATTGTAATAACAAGAATCCAACACAAATGATGATGATATGTAAAGATTTATTCGGATGTATGCAGTTTTACTTATTGCTTGTGCTGTGCGGTGATGTTTTGAGTAGCTGTCTACCTACTGTAGTTATTAAAATGCATTCATTTGGTCTATGTGGTGTTACGTGGTTGAAGCTCTTCTTCTTTTCGGTCTGCCGGCTGTCCGAGTCACGGCCAGCAAAGGGACAGAACACGCTGGAATGTCTGAACTTCCATGTGAGCTAAAATTAAGTCCTCACACTGATCAGTCAGCACATAGGAGCCAAGTGTTGGGGTTAGATGTCAAACTTTGTTTGAGCCAAAAACATTTCCACAAAACATCTACATTTCTTAATGTTTCAGTATTCTAACACCTGTACCTGTGACGCACAATTTAAATATTTGACTAATGTTTTGTTTATTGCTTGTGGAGTAAACAATTACTGTCACTGTAGAAATAGAAATACACTTATTATAGTCTCCTTCTGAAAGCTTCATCCACTTCGATCCGAGTTGGGCCTAGCTGAACACATTTTTCCTCATAAGCCTATTTAAAGTGATGGACAACACGATCTAAAAATGTCAAATATAATGGTTTTAGCCAGTGCCAAGTGTCACCAGCGGCAAAATGATCATTTAGAATAAAAACGGCAATTTAAATCCTCTCAGAATGTGTTTAATAACAATTTATCAAACACCTGTTGACCAAGCAGAACATTAACTTAAATACGACCTCTTTGACTTCCAGCAGTCAGCTCCCCTCTCATTACCTGCTGCTATATTTTACAGATGCAGCTGGCGCTGGATAAGCCAGCTAAACTGCATGGTTCTGACTGGGTTCTGAAGTTGTGAAAATACAGTGAAAAACCCTGATGGAGCATCATTTTTTTGTTGCTTAATGCACACCGTGATAACCCTTAATAACATAATTAGATGTAAATGACTGATTTTTGTTATCCATCACTTTAACTGATCTTCAGTGCAATGTGTTTTGTTGTTTTTGCATATAATGCTGGTGATTTTGTGACAGTAAAAGTGTTCCCTGCGATGCATTGATAGTTTTACATCATCTGCTGAATGCTGTTCAATGTCCAGGGATTACTATAATCATAATAAGGTGATTCATGATGATGCAGTAGACTGGGATTAGCCTAGAACTATCTCTCCAGAAGGAGTTGTACTGACAAACTCAACCAAAGTCCAAATGGCCGCCAGAATATGCCACCCGGCACTGAATGCTGTATTTATACGGTTGCATGGTCATCGCCAGTGTGTTTGAAGACTGAAGTCAGCAAAATACTTATATGAACAGCAGTTGTATTGGAAATACTTTGGACAGTGCACACAGTCAATTATGTAATGAATATAACGGCATACAGTTATTATATATTTTGTGATTTCCTGCAATACATTGCAGTCATGATGTATCTGCATATCAAAGTCCGCGGAGCGTATTTGCCGCTAAACTAATGGCGAGTATAGCAATTAGCATTATTAGACCTTAATTAGACCTTAGACCCGTTAACGGTCTTGAAGAATGTCCGGGATGGGGAGTTGTTGACCGTGGTTAGCATGCGTCTGGGGTAGTCCCACCAAGCCTTGTTTGTCCACCACTCCTGCTGGGGGAAATGAATCGGACAGAATCTTGCATGAGTGTGAAGTTGTCACCACGGGATAGGACCTACCTTGGTGCCAGCACTAGGCCAGATGGAAATGTACTGCTTTTTACCACGGTTTTTACCATGAAGTCATTTTCTACATGCACTCGTATTATACACACACATGTATTATAGTATTCTCAATGGAAGGCCACATTTGTCAGGAGATGATTTGAAGATCAGATAACCAACCATACCTACTAATGGTGAAGTTGTAGTAAATCCTAGTAGTATTGGTTGTCTTTGTAAATTAACATTCGGTTGATTGTTTAACACAATTACTGATACATATTCCCCAAACACTGTTTCAGGCAAACAAAATGTTAACAATTGCCTGACTGAAGTTGGCTCTGAGCCATTGGTCTGCCCCTGACCGCAAGCCAGCTGACAGCAAGCTTATTACAAAAATACCTGGCAGTGTTACGGTATCACAGGGGGGACCCAAATGCAAAACCCAGACTCAGAGTAGGGAGAAAGTATGAGGGAATTTCTGGGGAGGTACTGGAGCGGACATAGGGGAAGGAGCTGGTGGTGTGAGTGGGGGAGAATCCGGAGGGGACTGGTGGTGAGCGAGGCAGGGCAGGGCAGGGGAATGACGAGCAGACGGGCAGGCAGGGAGAAGAGCGGTATGGCTGGGTAACGAGTAGGGATCCTGGGGTGGAGTAGAGACACGGTCAGGGACAAGAAACACACAGAGCTAGGAATACAATCAAGAGGCCGGGAACGTGAGCTGACCACACCGGCTGAATCAACAAACTGGCCATGAGTGGGTGGAGAGCCGGGGTACTTGTATTGGAGGTGATGAAATGATGATCCGCAGGTGTGTGAGGCAGAGCAGGTGGAATGATGAAGCCAGGGGGAGGAGCCGGAGTCTGGAGCCACACACACAGACACAGACACAGACACAGACAGACAAGGGAGAGGAGGAACGTAGGGACCAGGTGGCACGGCTGGGACTGTGACAGGCAGGAGGAATGAAGGCCTCCTTCGTTCCTCCTCAGTGTGTTTGTTACAGATCACTCTTTTTCCGTCAATACTACTAATTGGTGGCTTACCAATCGATCAGTCAACCTAGCAAGATACACCTGTGCGGTCTGTCATTTAAAAACATATGGAAGTAAATAAAGAAATTATAATTTAGATCTTGCATTAAATGCATGAAGTCCATTCTGTGAACATGTGGCTGATTGGATGACATATGTTTCTGCTTTATAGTGATGTGGTAGCAAAGCCCAGATGTTGGACACAGTTGTGAATACTGTAGGGAATTACATTGGCTGTTTCATTTTCTTTGTTTTCATGATCTATAAATTCTTAATGGAAAAACAGACATTGGACGGCCGATATTTAAAATATGTAGGGAATCTAAAAAGTGTAAAGTTTCTGCAATATCGTCAACAGTTGCAAAAACATGTGGACCTAAACCTGTGATGGGGGATTGAACATTAATTGTGACCACATATTGTTTGAGCTCCTAGGTCACAAAAAGGTTAGCTGAGCTTAGCCTCGCTAGCACATCATGTGTGTAAACACACAAAGCTCTCTGGTTGGCTTTCATCCTATTCTTCATTTGGGGGGCCAGGGTAGCCCTTGTTTTCGCCCCCCTATGAACAGCTTGCATGACAAATAAAAAATAGCCTTGACAAAAACAACCGATAGCCTTTCTTTATGTGGAATGGAGAGATGGTAGGATGGAGATAGGAGATGATAATAAAAAGGACTGCGTCTGTAACAAGTTATGTTATTAAATCTAATTCAGACTCCATTTTATCATGCATAGCAAAGGCAAAATGATTTGACCCAAGACCTGCAGCACGAGGCTTTGCTGTTGGTATGACTCACACACACACACACACACACACACACACACACACACACACACAGACACACACACGCACACGCACACACAGATACACACATGCACGCGCACACACAGTGGTCCACAGGGGGTGCTGCATAGGGGTGGAATTACAAAACTAAGGAATCATATTGTTTTTATTTCCTTTAGCCCGCCCTGTTTCATTCATCTCAAACCGTACCAAACAAAAATGACCATTTCCCCCAAAAACAAAACTGTCGTTTTTTTTTTCTTCCAAACGGTTACATCAGGAACTCTGAGGGGCTGACCTTGTTCGACCCCCCGCTGAACGGTGCTTCAAAGGAACTTTCGCGAAGTGTTTAAAAAACGGCCCGCTGGGAAATGTGCCCCGCAGTTGCTGCGGGTGTTGAAGCCTTTCTGTGCAGCTCGTCCTGCCAGCCATCTTTCCCTTCCCTGTCAATCACTCCCTCCTTCTTATCTCTTCAGATAATCTCCCGCCCCTCTCCAGATTCACTCCCTTCTTGTCTTGTCAGAGAGAGGGAGAGCGAGGGAGAGAGAGAGAGGGAGAGAGAGAGGGGGGGGGAGAGAGGGGGAGAGAGAGGGAGGCAGCGGGACAGGGTGTTTTTTT
>OMNR01099934.1:0-10033 GCA_900303205.1 Mora moro
GAGAGAGAGAGAGAGAGAGAGAGAGAGAGAGAGAGAGCAGGGGACCAAGAGAGAGGCCGGCTGCTGTCGTACAGACACTCAAGATCATCTGCAGCGTAATGGGGCTCTTCCACCTTTTGTTAAACGGAAGTCATGCATCAACTCCACAGAGGAGTTTGATTCAGTGCGTTGTACTGATTGGAGAGGAGGACCACACCCTGGGAAACGTTCCCAGTGAGGACATACATGCGCTGGCCGACACTATACAGTACTGACAGTATACTGTAGTACAAACTGAATGTACGGTGCTAGGCATGCATGTAACACACCAGTGGGCATGGGAAGAGGCCGGGAGAGAGATATTGCTATAAATACACACTAATGCATTATACAGACATGACACTGCAAGAGCTTCAACTGTAGACACGCACAATAGATAGCGTGCCCGTGCTCGCCTGCAACAGCGACAGAAGAGTAAAATCATCCTCAACGATCACATCACTCTACTCTACATTAACATGACGATCTGCCTCTCCCCTCTCAAAGCCGACAAATCAAGAAAACCAAAACACAGAACAGAACAAATGCAAGGCAAGCACATGCATGCAGTCAACAGGATCCCATCAGAACCAAGGTTCCACAGGGCTCTCTGGGTTCCGCCCTGTGGAACCTTGGGTCACAGCAGAAACAGAAAGGACAAACAGGCTGCAGTTAGAAAAGAGGAAACGCCACTGGATAAATATTAGCTCCGCTGCAGGTCAAACATGGCTTACCTGTGACGGGAGAAAACCTGTGGGTGTCCCAGGTGTCAGGGACACAACACACCCCCACACACACACACACACACACACACACACACAACAACTGCACGCACACACACACACACACAAAGGAAACAACAAAAGCCCAACTGTCAAACTGTCTCACTTCGCTGTCACCAATGACTTCAGCTCTCCGAACGGCTCTCCAACTCATTAACCCGGCATGAAAAAAGAGAGCGAGGTAGAGAGAGAGCGCGAGAGAGAGAGAGAGCGCGAGAGAGAGAGAGAGAGAGAGAGAGAGAGAGCGAGAGAGAGAGAGAGAGAGAGGTAGAGGTAGAGGTAGAGGTAGAGGTAGAGGGAGAGAGAGAGCGAGAGAGAGAGAGAAAGGGAGAGAGAAAGGGAGAGAGAAAGGGAGAGAGGGAGGCAGGTTCCAGGGGGACTCTGGCCCTTACATGTTCAGTCCCTTTCCTTCCCACCCCCCTTACATAAGCCAGAGGGGCCGTGGGGCTGGCTGGAAGGTTGGCCCAGCGTATCGCTGAGGTCGGCCTGTGTGGCGCGTGGGTCCGCAGGGGAGGCTGGAGTGGGAGGAGGGAGCATGTGGAGCATTAATTCTCCCTCCCTCCCTCTGACACAAAATGAGTTGGAATGTCATCGGGTTGAAGTGTGTTCTGGTGATTGATTGATTGATTGATGTGAAGCTATACTTGTTTATTTTGTTATAGCTGTTTCATTCTCTGCCCTGCCCTGTATATGTACATATACAAATTGATTTTGTATATGTTTGTGTTGGTTGGTTAGAAATAAATCAGCTGTAAGTGAAAGGTATAAAACATTTCATATTGTTTTTCTTTATTCCGACTCAGAAACACATATTCATCCAGTACCAATATTACAGTATTTGTGACACTTACTACAACAAAATAATGGGCAGTGACGTGATCGTACACACAGCTCAATTAAAAACAAACAATAGCAGACAACAACAGTGTAAACGGACGTACAAACTCGGACGACGGGTGAGGGGGAACAACATGTACACGGCTGTCACTGACATGAGGCCACGGACGCAAATTGTATCATTCACCGGTGAAGGTGGGGTTAGCCACAGTGGTGGTGGCGTCCTTGAACAGTGGATTGTTGGCCTGTTGAACAGAAAACAGACAAATGATTTGTATTAGTTCATCCAGACTACTGTTTATATATATATATATATATATATATATATATATATATACTTTATTACTTCCACAACATCTGAAGTCGGTCTTCCTCAAAGCATACTTTCAAAATCAGGGCACAAAACCCTTCGCTTATTGTCTTCAATGATTGTCTTTGTCTGTTGAAATGTGATCCCTGCCTCTGTAAAGGTATTTCAAGGGTATATAAATAAACTATATAAATATACTTGTAAATATATAAGATATATAAAGCCATATTAACTTGCCTTGCCTTAGAGTTGGCCGGAGGAAACTACAGCTAATTACAATGTGTGTGGAGGGAGATGCACAAACATGTAAGAAGTCGGGACCACAAAAATGTTCAGACCTAAAAATGGTGCCACAGGCCAGAAAACTGTTGGGAAACACTGGGCTAATGTATCAGGAAACTAACACTACTATCTATTTCGACACCATTTTGGCACCAGACACCAGCAGTAAATCAAAAGCATAGAACAGAAAACACTGCAGAACAATGATATAACTGAACCTATTCTGTGAATGGACAGTGGTGCCTTAATTCATAACAGGAATTAAGGCTCTGCCCCATGTACACTAGTGAATACACCACACACTGACACACTGACACCCACACATACATTAAACATACCAGATAATGTGTATTTTTACACATTGTGTTAACAGGACGCTTTTGTTCCCGAGAGAATGCCTTAGCTCATTATCACCTCCACTATGTGCAGGTGTGGATATTAATTCACATAATTAATTTGTAAACCAATATTTAGTTTAATTTGAAAATGGTAATTGTAATTAATATATTGAAGGCGACATTTACACATATTAATGCCACCAACGACAACGAGACTAAACTCTAAGACAGTCGGCCAAATATAGTGCTTGGGTTGGACTTCTTCTACCTTTCATGTTCATGTTCTTTCTGCTTAAGGACTTAGCGAGTGAGTGCCTGTTTTATAAAAGTGAGTCATCGCACAACACTCTCTTCCCTGTTACACAGCTCAAAGTCTCACCTTTGGCCACTTGGATTTGGCTTTCTCGGTCTCAAACTTCCTGAACTCCTCCCTGTCCTTTAAGTAGATGAGCAGTTTGACCAGCAGCAGTATGAGGAGGCCAATAACAATCCCACCCCCGATGGATCCTCCGACGATGGCAAAAATGTCGGGGAGCTCTGGGCACTCTGGAGCCACGGGGAGGAAATCAATTGTCTTTAGAACAGCACATATTTTACACTATGGTAGTACACCAAACCTTCAGCATTTTAAATGTAAAGCAAAACAAAAGAAAAAGTATTTTCATCAGCACCCATATTTGTTTGACATGCAAACTTATTTTATCCAACTTATAATATTCTCTGCATTGGCCATACTGTATACGCTTTGTGTATTTAGCCGATGGGGTCGTACCTTTAATTAAGGTAAAGTGAAATAAACCATCTCATCTTATCTTGTCGTACCTCTCTGACGCAGGATCTCGGCCCGGTACTTGTCCTCCCCCACTTGCTGCTCCATCCTGAAGGTGATCCAGCAGCCCTCAGTGTCCTTCAACTTGCAGGACTTCTTGGCCAGGGTGAACTTATCCACCACATTGTGTTTCACGCTGTCCGTGCAGGGGGCCGTGCAGTTCTTACCCAGACCGTCGTTCTGAAACAGACACTCGATGCACTGTCTGAAATGAAAGCCATGAAAAGGTGAGCCACGGCAGAAAGAGATTACAGGTTGAACAGAATGTGACATTGAACCTTTAAACCAATGAAGAGGCCTTTCAGGCATTTCAATGTTCCTGGTGAACCGTCAAAAACAAGGCTAATTCTCAATCAATCGATGTATCGTTATTATAGCACACTGTTTTACATAGGCAAAAAGAGAACATTGGAATTAAAATGTAGAAGAAATAAAAAAATTTATACAATTAAAAATATAAGGCCGTAGAGAAAGAATACAGAAAAACCGCGGTATTAAAAATAATTTAAAAATAATTGGTGCTACAGCATGACTTGAATAACGATGTTATTAACGATGAAGAAATACAGGGAGTTCTAATTTGTGAAACACAAAGTTGGTTCAAAAGCGAAACCTAACCAAACTCACTGTTTGGTTTGGCAGGGGTCGGAGCAGCCATGGCACAGTTCGCAGAAGGGCCTCTGGTAGCCACCCTTACACTCGCACTGGTTGCATTTGCAAGTGCCCCTGCCGTTGCACACGGTGCCCTCGAGTGTTCGACACCCGTCGTCAGACGTCTTGCAGTGGCAGGCGGAGCCCTCGTATCCTGCGTTACATATGCATTTGCCGCAGCGGCACCTGCCGTTCCCTGCGGACAGAGCGAGGTGAGCAAGTCGTCGTTATTTTGTGCACTCTGCATCACATTTGCGATTGTGCTGCCGAGCAAAAAGCCAATCACGGTAGGTTGTTTTTAATGCCGTGTATCACATCACGTCATACATGTCGGCACGACGTGACGCAAGTCGAGATTTGTGTTCATAGGTGCTTTGATTATAATGTACAAAATCCATCCTCGCATTTCTGAAACCTTTAGAGTGACACTGGACTTGGGTGCGGATCGAAACCTATTTGTTGTTTCGCTCACCTCCGCAAAGCTTATTCGCAAACTTCTCGCAGTGGTCGTCGTCACACTCGCAGAAGTCGCCGTGGTAACTGGTGCCGCTCTCCGTTGTGCGGCACGAGCAACGCCCGCATTCACAAATCCCCCGGCCCTCGCACTCCGTGCCGTTTGCCCTCCGGCAAGACTCCCTGAGGGTGCTTTCGTCCTTCTGCCCGATAGCGCACTCACACTCCCTCCCCACGAAGCCTGCGTTACAACTGCAGAAGTAAAAGATAGCTAGAATAAACAAAAAGGCTCAATATTACAGACCAAAGTTGGAGTTACTCTAGTAAGTGTCACCGATCATCCCACTTCTTAGCCACCTGTGGCCCTTGGCCCTTGTTAGGTTTACCTGCATATGCCACAGTTGACTTTGCCCCTATAGTGGCATTGAGAATGGTTGTCGTCTCGCGGGTCGTCACATTCGCAGCCACACTTTGTCGACACGGTTACCGTCAGTGTGTCTTTGATGCCCAGCGGACTGATGGTGAAAGACTGCCTCTCCATGCACGAGTCGGCCGTCACTGTGACGTTGAAGGAAATCTGCCGGAGAGGAACAGATTGCCGAGGACAGGTGATGCAAAACCTTCTTAGAGGAATTGATACATTAAATACATGTTTCATAAAGAGAGAGTTTATCTGGAAAAATGTGAGACGAGTATACCTTATGGCATGATCTTTGATAAGACACATTTTGATTTTGGGGATGTGCTTATCTGAAAAAAAAAAACATCCAGACTACGTTCTTTCGCCAATGTTGTATTAAGACCAACGTTTGGTCCTTCACAAGCTTGATTCAACCGTGAATAAAAATAAGGATTCATCCCTTTTAATTGATAGGACATCGGCATTAAGCTGTTTCTCTAAGCACCAGGATCAGTGACCACACACATTTGGTAGGGATGCATTTTGAATGCGAGAGTCCAGAAACATGGTCACAAATGACCTTTTAAAACATCTCAGAGTTAAAGGGACATCCACCGATTTTTCGACATTTCAATGGTCTCCAAGTTGCCTAACAAAGTCCAAACTGCGTTCTGTCGATCAAAATACGGCTGTTTTCATTCTCCGGAATGTCCCTGCAAATGACTTTTTCACAGGACTTCTGGCATTTCAAAAAACTACAAGCACTTTCTCTACAAGCCTTCCCCTCTCTTCCCCTAACCCTAACCCTAACGTTTTACAATGGCTGCTAGCAATGAATCCCATCTACATATCAAATGAGGACTATAACTTCAGCCAAGTCTTTACTGAGTGGAAGGAATAATAGGATATTTATTTGAACCTGAATACACCGAAGAGGAAATCTGACAGCAGAGACGGCAGCAGGCAAATGTGCAACAGCGTGTTCAGAGTCCTGCCGTTTAGCCTCCGTCGTTCAAGTAATACAGTGTTGCTGCGCGTTGGACAATTAGTTCTACGGCTATGTTTATAAATGCAATATTACTAAACCACTATTTTTAGAGTTTACTTGTGTTACTTGTGTTATTCAATGCTTGTATGTTGTTGGGCTCCACTGCTTTCCAACGCTCAACAGTTACATGTGAAATGTGATGGCATGATGTTATCCACATAGTCCAGAGGTTGAGAAATATAAAATACGAAACTCTAAACAAAATTGGCAAGCTTAGTTCTGTCTCTGGGAGTGCTCTCTCACCCGGATGTAAACAAGTTCCCCTAATGTCCGGCTCTACTCAACGCTTGCAGCGCACCATAGAGTAAATTGACGGTATTATACAACTCTGTAGTCTGTAGTTTATTGTGAGCGTGGTTTTTGGGTCCATTTCGACAGCTTGGGACTACCATGATCACGCTATGATGACACTATGAGTTAATACAAACGCGGCTGTGCCGTTGGAACGTCCCTTTAAGCCGTAACCAGAAATCTTGTTTTACATCCCACTTGTGTCTGTCAAGGGGAAGAACACAATACAATATCAACTAACCTTCTCTCCCACGCCCACGTTGTTGCAAACCCCTTCGTCGTCTCCTGCTGGTCCTCCATTTTGGCAGATGGGAGTGTAGGTTACTCTCACTTTATCTGGCAGGTCATTGTGGGCCATGGTTACTTTAGAGGACAACCTCTGACCAAACAAGAGGGAATTACTATTAGCCTGCTATGAGAAATCAATGTATTATTTGGTTACAGCACATTTTTGGGGAAAAACTTACATCGTAGGCACTTTTAATTAGGCTGACAATATTTTTAGAATCCGCATTTAGCACTTCCACCTCAGATTTCGGGATCATTCGGCTGAGTTGCTGTAGACAAAAAAACAACATTAAATCCATTCATTCATCCATCCACCAACCAAATAATCAATCAATCAATAAGTATAAATAATCAATAACATTAATGGTTGTAAGAAAAGACAAACGGACATTCACTTTCTATTTGCATATTTACCCTGTAAACATCAGCTACATTTTCTGTCACAGCAAAGATTGGTTGAATGTTGTGTTTTTCTAACTGCATTGCCAGTTGACCAACAGATGGGTAGTCCTGCAAATAGACATGTTCAAGACATAGACATGTTAAATATATCTTTACAGTAAAAAGTAATGCAAGAGCATATGATATCCACACATGCATATACAACAAGCAATACCCAAACAAATGAAATGAAAAGAAAATGACCTTGCAGGAAAGAAGAGGCTAGGAGTCTTGCTCAGTAACTCTTCAACCCTTGGGGAAAGCCAATTATCAAACCAAATTTCCCAGTTGTGAAACAATCCCTCCCACGAGCGCTAATTGGTCATTATCATTTTAACATTTTAGGAAAAGGCTTTCAATGGGATTGAGGCCAGACCGATCTGCCGAGAGAAACAGAATGTGAACACGTGAGATCGGCAGATCCCGTACCAGCTCGTTGTTCTTGGTGTTAATGTTTTTTTCTATGTGGCACTTCTCGTCGTTGGGTTCCAGTATGCCGGCCAGCTTGCCGTCTCCAGCCATGTGGAAGCCTGCATCGGTGGTGAGCACGATCAGTCGGGTGCTGCTGTCTCTCCAGCCTATCTTGTTCTGTACAACACAGACAACAGCTTAACCATCAGCTGGTGCCCAAAGGGTACAAGGTTTGGGATCGAGAATAAAAATGTATTCAAATACGTGTGTCGAGATGCGTTCTGTTCCAATACGCTAGGGTCTGGGACTCCATCAGTTACAGTGGTCCAACTATATGGCAAGTTGTGAAAGTGTCCACCCCAGATGTATGAAGGATAGATAAGCCTACCAGTTGGTACAGTCCACTGGGTAGAATGGTAGACTGATCTATCCATCATCCATCTGGTCCCACTTGTGATGTCACTGAAGGGTCGATTTTGACATGGCTTGTAACAGCTTGTAATGGCTAATCAACATCCCACCTGGTAGGAAAATAGGAGCCCTTAAAAGCATAGAAGGCTTACAAAGAAAAATTAACTAAAAAGAACTGTTACCCCACAGACTGTGGCTTGCATCATGGCATCAAGGCTGCCCTCGGGGGAGTCCAGGTTCCCAGAGATGTTCTGCTTCTTCACCTCCTCGTTGAATTTCGTCTCATCAGCTGTCATGCTGAGGACGTGCCGGTAACCGAAGGCCGGTTGGCAGTTCTTCTCCTTCTTGTCACACGGTTTCTCCAGCATCTTCTTGTTGGTGTTGGTGAAGGGCAGCACGGTCTTATCCACAAAAGCCCCAAACCCTGCAGCAGGCACAGACGCAAACACCAGGAAAAAAACTGGTCAGAATGGATTCAATGTTATATTGACCCATATGCATTTAAACGTTAATCGATTTTGAAATGATCTGGCCGGAGTCACCTATCTGAGCGTGCTCAGTGATGCCCTTCAGAGCCCTGAAGAGCTCTGTCCCCAGAACTTTAATGTTCCTCAAGTCATCCTCCATGGAATAGGACAGGTCCATGAGGTAGTAGAGGTCCATGGGGTAGCCCTCCACTCGTTTGAAAGACACGGTAAACGTGTGGGGCATCCCTTCAGAGACAACAACAAAACATGAATTTAATTTGAGCTTTTATTCACAGTATATGAAGAAATGTATGGTTAACTCATAAAAAAAACAAAATCAGCATTTTTCTATTTCGGCATGGGTTTACATAGATACAGCAGTATATCAATACGCTTAGAAGGGTATGGGCAATGTCATAGTACATGGGTCATCATCTAGACCAGTGTTTTTCAACCACTGTGCCGCGGCACACTAGTGTGCCGTGAGATATTGTCTGGTGTGCCGCGGGAAATTATCCAATTTCACCTTTCACGGTTTCACACTGAGTGAGTAGAAATATGAACGATTAGAAAATACTTTTTCTTTGTGTTTATTTGATTCCTATTCAAGACACTTTGATGAGAACGACTTTATATTGTCAATAAAGGCTACAGAGTTTCATTTTTTAACATTTTCTGCTGGTGGTGTGCCTCGTGATTTTTTCAATGAAAAAAATGTGCCTTGGCTCAAAAAAGGTTGAAAAACACTGATCTAGACTATATCATCTTGAACATGCTAAATTACATTATTAATGATTCATTCTAGCTGTTTGTGTGTTTCTTTTGTAAGGCCTATAGGTGAACTATGTGACCTAGGCCGAGTCACAATATTGCTATTGGACAGGATGACCTTGTGTTATAATAATATACAGCATATACAGTATGTGTCAGTTGTGGACACACTTTCATCCAAAGCATCTTACAATACTGTAAGTGCATATTCTTAACTCTTGGGCGGCCCCAGTGGGAATCTAACCCCTAACCCTGGCAGCGTTAATGTCGTGGCTCTATCAGCTTCGGGACATGGACAGTGTTATGCCTGCCATGTGATAAACAAATATCTAAATATAATATAAATTATTATAGAAATATAAATGACAAAATTAATGAATATGACAACACAGCGGGAGGAACCGCCTGCACTGACCGGGTCGTAGTTCCAGAATGACCTCCTGGGGAGCAAGCTGGATGGGCTCCTGCTGATTCTGCCTCTTATTGAAGGAGTTGGAGAGCTGACTGTCTCGAACCACACCGTAGAAGTTCTTTGGGGAGATGATGTCATCCACTGTGCAGCCCCGCAACATCAGCTCGGAGAGGGTGTCACAGCGGACCGTCTCCTGCTCGCCCGGTTTGGTGAAGTTCTACAGTGAGAGAGATAGAGGAAGGGGAGGGGGGTGTAACGTGTGAATTTTACAATTCACACGTTACACAAAACAGGAAATTAGATTTCCTGTACTGTACCATGTGTTGAGAACAAAACACGGATATAACACATATAACGGACAAGACACACAAAGAAGCCATTTCTCAACACAAATGTCACACTCTTCACACATCTCTCACATGTGCTGGCACGTACAAGAAACCCACCCACACACACACACACACACACGTTTGAAGTGCAGGAAGATGCAAAATGAGGTGTCATTTTGAAAGGTGGAGAAACTCTGTATTTTGATCGCCTTACATTGAACCGTGCATTTTGTGCACGTCACACGGCGGCGGCGGCGACGACAC
>OMNR01099945.1:0-25156 GCA_900303205.1 Mora moro
TCATACATTTTATTGTTGTAGAAATGGCTTTGTGGACGAGCTAGAGCCAAGGGCCTTTAAGACAGGGAAATGCTATAAAACTAAGCCATCCTTTATGGTTTCCAGGGCCTGAGGCTGGGCTCAGTTTGGAAGTCTTAAAGGGTTTTCCTGGGGAAATGATAGCATTTTGGGAAAGCTCCCTAGCTGAACGTATGCATAAATCAAATCAAGCATCATTAAAGAATAATACAAGTTTACAGGAAGTGTACTCTGTCCCCCGCCGCACGAGTCTGACCTTGGAATCATCGATGTTCAGCTTTTGCAGATGCTTCTGACGCTGTAAAACCTTTTGAATGGGCTTCACACACACACACACGCACGCACGCACACGCACGCACGCATGCACGCACGCACGCATGCACGCACGCACGCACGCATGCACGCACGCACGCATGCGTGCGTGCGTGTGTACTGTGTCCTGTGCACGCACGCACGCACGCACGCACGCACGCACGCACGCACGCACGCACACACGCACGCACGCACGCACGCATGCACGCACGCACACACGCACACGGAATAACTTGTAGTATCTGCTTCATGAGACACCACACAGGCGTGCTTCAGTCCAAATCAATACATGACCCTCCTTTGTTTCTGAGAGGCATACGGCCGTGTTCCATGAATGGTGAGAAGAGGCTAAAATAGAGGATCTGTAATGCGATAGGCTGCTTGGTTTTAAATGTTCACATCCTAGCTGAACCGTTAGTGCCCCAGTGTCTAGCACAACATGGCTTTGAACAGCAGTGATTGATGGCCTGCATCGCTCTCCTCTGTTTTGTAATTACATCCATTTAAACTTTTTCATGTCACAGGACACTTGATACCTTTTCAAAACGTGAAAGATCAAGTCACTACTGTCAGAGGATAGAGTTTCATTTATTTCATGTGTGCAATGTGGTCATCTTTGATCCAATGTTGTCACATTGAAAACACATTGAGATGATTGCATGAGAACACCCTTATTAATACAGAAATATATATTTTGTTTTATGACCCCCTTCTGCACCAAGTCACCACATGCTTTCTTAGGTACAGATAGCCTTTTCTATGACGTACTGTAGCTCACTCACATGCATCTCTCTGACACACACACACACACACACACACACACGCACACACGTACACATCCATAAACACAACACACACACACACACACACACACACACACACACACCACACACATACACATCCATAAACACACACACACACACACACACACACACACACACACACAGAATGTAATTGTGATATTTTTTATGTTTCTATATATAACTAATCAAAAAGTCTTCCCTTATGTATGTTGGCTAGTAAATCCTACCAGATGTTCATAATGAGTGATATGATTGATATGTTTGGAAAAAATAGGAGTTATAAACAATGCAAGTAATAGGATGAGGGATATATCACAGGAGAATATATACTTTCACTTGTATCTCACAACAAATATATGTGCTGGCATTCTTGTGTGCCTGAGAGACTGTCTGGGGGGGGCTGGCTCTCCACTACATTCACTGGATTAGTCAGCCTTGCTAGCTAAGGAGCATTTCTCATTTCTCTTTCCTTCTTTCTCTCCTTCTCTCTGTGTTCTTCCAGTCCGTCTCTCCCTTTTAGCCCCCCCCCCCCATTCCTCCAAAGACCCCATTATAGGCTGGATATATCTTTATATACTGTGTTTTTGCAATGTGTGTGTGTGTGTGTGTGTGTGTGTGTGTGTGTGTGTGCTTGTGTGTGTGTATATGTACGTGTACGTGTGTGTGTGTGCGCAAGTGTTGTTAATTACAGCTGGGTGAACATTAGGAGCTGCACTGCTCTTATTATCTATCATACTTATTATTCTATTATTGTTATCACTCAAACAGTTGCTGAGTGATATAGTTACACCATTGGCCGGTAGGAGTGATAGAGTTACACCATTGGCCGGTAGGAGTGATAGAGTTACACCATTGGCCGGTATACAGTCCAGCCACATACTAGGTTTCAACATAGTCTTGTTATTATTAGGTGTGCAGCTTTAGCTTTACACAAATCATACAGAACATCTTAGCAACCACCTAGAATACCAAAGCACCCACCTAGAACACCCTAGCAACCACTAGAACACCATAGAAACCACCTACAACATCCTAGCAACCACCCAGAAAAACATAGCATACCAACAAGAACACCCTAGCAACCACCCAGAACTCTAGTAACCATCCAAAACACCCAAGAAGCAACATAAAACCCCCTAGTAGCCGCCGACTACTACAGCATTACTTCACTCTACTGTACATTTCCAATATACCAGGTACTAAAAACTTTTCAGCAAGCTACACACCACAATTTCTCCTTAAATTTTTCTTTTTGTAATTAGGTGATTACTCTTGACTCAAAGCGTTGATGTAGTGGCAGAGTGTGTTCACATGGTTGTATTTGAGAAGCTTTGCTCGGCTGCTTGCCAGAAGAGAGCTAAAGACCACTCTGCAGGATCACTGTGGCATTTGAAGTGGATTCCCGCCTTCTACTGGCCTTCACAGTGTCGACTCGGAGCCGCCAGACAGTGTGTTCAATCAGGCTTAGTGATACTTGAAAACATTTCATTATTTACTATTTCAATATTAAAACCGATGGCGCCAATGCTATTGTCAGTTGATCAAAAATATGTGGAAAATATTAACCTGTTATATAGTCTGAGAATATCTGAAAAGGGATCTTAAAATTGTATTATTGCTTAACAGCATTACCAGTGCACATGTCCATCCACACAATTTCTAAAGTCATGAGTAATGTGAAAATTCCTTTGGAAAAATGCTGAAATGGCATGACTGTTCAGTTGAGGGAATCGCCGAAACATGAGCAGTTCCAGTTAACCGAACCCTAGCCTTATTTTGCAGGGTTGCTGGGGTAACAGTACGATCTATGTAGGTGCAGGAAAGCCCCCAACATTTTTAGGCAGGGGAAGATGTGAGAAGGGAGAAGTTAATAGATGATGAAAGATTAGACCGACGTGACTAAGAGTTAACAGGAAAACAGCACATTGGTTAATTGTCGACTTAACTGTTCTATGCTGTTCATGGTTGGATGGTATTAATAATATTTACATAATGGTGAAAAAGTGGTGTTATTGGATTAAGAAGGTTTGTTGGTTAAAATAAACATTTAAATGAGGGTTAATTAAGGGGTAATTCTGCTGCCTGCACACAATTTATGTCACATTTGATTAATGTGAATTCCTATTCTGGGCATTGGGTCAAAATGATCTCAAACAGGGTCACATGTCCAGATGTAATGGGTAATAGAGTCCAACATTAATCAGTCATTTGAATGTCAAACACATTTGTTTAGCACAATGTGATAATATGCCAATAATATGCCAGTCCCATGCCAAAGTACTCTGCTGAAATCCATGCTTTGACCATGGCACCATCTTAGATCATTTAGATATTATAGATACTTTTGCGTAACAAAATTAAATAGAATATCTCTTGACCTAGTAGTGATGTTCTCCCAACATCTGGAAGAATACGATGGGAGGTGGATATGGTTGAGCAAAAGTAGAGCAGATTATAAAAAAACAGTGAGAGTATGACAGTATATCAAAGTTTATATGAATGGAGAATGCATCATTTATTTTCAAACACATCACCTTATTCATGATGTTGACACTCTCACTGAATGCTGATGTTAAAGAGAAACTACGGCCTAAAACATTTTAACATCATTAAGGTATGTCTATTGGTGAAGTACAACTCACAGGTCTTATTTTACCGTGTTGTGTTGTATTTCACTTTGCCGCGGCTAAACTCGATTTCTGTAGAAACTACTGCTTCACACGGAGACATTGCTGCAGTAGTTACAATGCGGTTTAATAGGAGAGTATGTCTTCAAATCGCTGGAGCATCAACCATAAGTATCAGACATTAGTTTCATTCTCATATGACGACAACTCAGGGGTTCTGTCTCAGAATCACTGTATAATAAATGTTTGCAATGTTCCTATGGCGAGAAATCAGTAATTTAGTAAGACACACACATTTTTGCCGGGCCAGCAGCCTCGTAAATCCAGAATGCACTTTGGCTTTGCGGGCTTGGGGCATGGCTATGATCTCTGTACAGCTGCCGAGGCATCGAAGAGGAAACGGCCTGGTAGTAACTGCTAACCCGGTCAATTTGGTCTGTTCTGGCAGCGGGGAGCCCAGATATGGCCGATGCCTCTAGGTTTCGACATGCGGTCCCAGAAATACCGCATACCGAAATGTTTACCAAAGTCTTGGCTACAACTCTGTGAAGGGTTTGGGACTTTCAGTTTTTCCTTGAAAGAGAGTTGAACGAGAGGGTATATGATCGAAATCCAGCACAGAAAAACTGCCATTGAGTGTTCTAGAGTGCACCACTGGCTAAGCTAAAGTTAGCTGTCAGGCTTGTTGTCACAAAGGGACGGTTGAAATGTGATGGTATTGTATCGTAGCATACTGCCAAATGTCTAGCTAGCTTTCACAATTAATAATAAAGTTATACATATCGTTATAATACATTTGATTCATTTATTCAATTTATAAATGTACAATTTACAGAATGTTGCCTCCAGATGTTGAGAGGGGGGTAGCGAAAGTAATTCTGGGTAATGTAGGAATAGCACACAGATCACGGGAAGCCTGACTCAGTGAAATGACAGCCAGCCAAATTGCAAATAACGATGAAGAACAATATTGCACATATCTGAAAAATAAACCCTAGAATGAATAGTAAATCAATGTTAGACGTTTTATAACAATGTCAAAGTGTTTTTGCCCGTGTTATTCCTTTAATGTCTTTGTGGAGACGTGAGTTAGATTATTAAGATAAACAAATACGCCAATAAAAAATGAATAAACAATTTACTAAACTGCAATTAAAATCAGGCATCAAGCGATTTGGTTGGATGAAATAATTTAAGACTGAGAAATAATGGTGACAAATAATGATGAATTGGTGATGTTGAAGTTTCAAGGCCATGCGCTAGAGGCTGATAGATTAGAACAAACAATCATGTCAAAAACTAGGGACAGTAAAAGTTGGCACAGATTGGAAAGAACCACTGTGGGGATACTTTTGCTAAAATGTATCATGAGAAACAGTATAAAGGATCATGCATTTTTTGCTTGCTCATTGCTCTGTGTTAGTTACTCCATGGACAGCTCGATTTGCTCTTTGTGTTGGAATAAATCTTTAATCATTGCACTACTTTGACTCTGTTGTTGGCTGAAATTATCAATTTATTAAGTCTAACCTGAACCTTACATAATTACAACTTTCAGTCCATCTGAGGTTTTAGATGGGATGACATAGGCGCCAGAGAAATACACTAAAAGCTATGAAGCTGTTTGTGAACAACTGTTGGCTTCCTAGAGTACATACTCACACCCTCCAGCATCCTGATGGATCCCAGTAAGCAGCAGGCTGTGATGGGATGGCCCCAACCCACAACAGTGAAGCAGGTTAAACGCTTTATGGGGTTTGCCAATTTTTTTATCATCGTTTATTAGATCCTTCAGCTCCATTGCGCCCCCAATCAATGCACTTACCAAAAAAAATACCTTGGACTCATCATAGACAATAAACTCTGTTTCAACCATCACACCAGCGACATCCAGCACTATCAGTTAGACCCCACCTCCTCCTCCTGTACAGAAGCATAATATAATCCATTCTCCTCTACTGCTCCACCTGCTACTTCACAGGTGGAGCAGTAGTGGAGCAGCAGTAGTGGAGCAGCAGTGATGTTGAGTGCTAAAGCACTCAACATAACACATGACCCCAGCCACACAAACACTTCACCTCCTCGGCTGAAGATATAGGGCAGTCATCTGTAAAAAAAATCCCAGTTTGGGAAAAGCTTTGTGCCCTCTGTTATCACTGCCCTCAACAAACTCACTACCTGATGTAACGTGTGCTGTTGTGTGTGTATGTACTATGTGTTTTTTATGCAATTAATGTTGTGATGTGATGTACACCGGTGGCAATACATTTCCTCTCTGAAGGACAATACAAACCTAATCTAATCTATCCAGGTAGCCTGACATTGGGGGGGCCTTATCAACGGGTGCAGGCCAAAATGCCTCTGGAAGCAATAATGTAGGTCTAGACCTACAACCAATCAGAGCAACAAAACGTGACATAGTAGGTAAATTCAAGTTTTACCAAATCCTGTCAGAAGTATGGCAAACACATATTTCTTGACTGGGGGCACTCATAACGTCTAGTTGGTCACCCTGGCGTCACACGGACCCTGGAGTTCATTAGGACAAGATTCTGGTGGCCAGCTATGTGCCAATATGTCCAGTCGTTTGTCTCGGCATGTTCTACTTGTGCCCAGAGCAAAACTCCTCTTCAGCGGCCACCTGGGCTTCTCTGCCCACTTCCCATCTCCAGATGTCCCTGGTCTCATATCTCAGTGGATTTCATTATCGGTCTTTACTTGTCAGACAGTAACACCGCCATCCTAGTCATAGTAGACAGGTTCTCCAAAGCAGCCCATTTCATCATCGCTCTTCCTAAGCTCCCCTCTGCTCGGGAAGACAGCCACACTCATGGTTCAACATATATTTTGCCTTCATGGGCTTCCTTTAGACGTAGTGTCCGACGAAGGTCCTCAGTTTTTCTGGAAAGCATTCCACTCACTCTTGGGGGCGTCAGTCAGTCTTTCGTTCATCCTATTCCACCCTGATGGTCAAGTCTGGCTGGCAGACAAAAACCTCCCACTGAGGGTGGAGAGTTACAAGTTAGCTCCAGTTAAAGTGGAAAAACAAATCAATGTAGTCTTCTACAGACTTCACCTACCTCCATCCACCTACCTCCATCCACCTACCTCCGTCCATGCGCATTCACCCGGTTTTCCATGTCTCCCAACTCCAACCGGTTACCACGTGTCGTCTCACTGGCTGCTCCACTACCTCCTCCTCCTTGGATGATTGACGGGTCCTTGGTATTCACCGCTCAACATATCCTGTGCTCTCGTCCGTAATGCAATCCAAGTTGATTGGGAGGGGTATGGCCAGGAGGAGCACTCCTGGGTGCCGGCACAGTCTCCCTTCGTCAACATAAGTCAAGTTGAGTTTCTGTGTAGTTATAGTGTCAAAGTTTAATTTTGAATATTGCTCTTAGTTACATAGTATCTTTTAGTTAGTAGTTTTTGCCTCACTAGGTTTGGTTCCAATTTGATTTTTTTTCTAGTATTCATTGTTTTAGTATTTTCTGCCTGAATCTTCTGAATCATCATTTTTATTGAACATCTCATCTGCCTCCTCGGTCCAATTGAATCAACACTATAACACTTAGCATAAAACACAAAACTAGACTTGTCTCTCTCAGCCAATTGGCATCCAGTGTTGATTGTCAGCTGTCAAACTTGGGAAGACCATGTGAAAAATGGAATCCCAATGTGTCATGTTACTATAGAAACAGTTTTAGAACTCAGCATTTTGGTGTGATGGTTTTAACGTGATCATTCTATCAAAAACAAATCTGAAATGGGGTAGTTCTGTTCTATCTTGTTTTGTCTCGTCTTTTTGGTCTGAACCAGCCTTTAGAAATAAATGGCTACTAAATGACCCAGAAGCCAGCACAGGCAGCCAATGTTCCAATGCGACGGTGCACTTGAACTTTGGCTTCCATTCCTTGCAGCAGCTGTTGCCAAAGATGGAATATCCTTGTAGATAAGCCACATCATTGGCATATTGTGTTGTTTTTGCATTGTACCAATTGTGTCTTTCTTTTACACATTTTCTACTTGCTCATTTTTGTAATCTTCTGCACTGCTACTGCGCAGATTAGGTTCTCCTTTTGTCACATTTGATCTTGTTACTCCCATCTTGTCCATTTGATGTCCATTCTGGAGTTGTATTTGTCAGAAGTCATGTCTGGTCCCCCATGAGAGCAGCTAGTGTCAAACAACTCCCCTCAGCTCCCTCTTTCTCTTCCACAGCCTTGAATTGTATATCTTTAAGACAAGGGGAGTCACCAACAGGAGCTAGATGTTCCGGAAAAAGGCACATAACCATTTTTCAGCCTGACACTCTTTAAATACCGTGGGGGGCTGCTGTATCTCTACTTGTCTTGTTAGACAGCTATAGAGCTCTCTGAACAGTACACTCTCAAGCTCATTATTAGGAAGCGTATTGTATGGCGAGTGGTTCATTTAGTGACCACTAGTCTATTACTATTTCCAGGGTCATACTACAGCACATTGTTCCTCAACTCTCAAATACATCAACATCATAGTACTATTATGACTTCACCTGTCATTGTTGTTCATTGCACAGCTGTGATGCATCATACACTATTCTATTAGACACTACATTTTTAAACCACAAATACATCAAATGTAAGTTTGCTACATTGCGGTATCTTGGGCTCCAACGGGCTTCCCCAGACACTTGTTTATGGCCCTCCATATGTCTTTCATTCTGCCATGCTGTTCATTTTGATTTCAAAGCTTGAGGTTCAACCACTGATAAAGAAAGGGCCAACTTTAAGCGCTTTGATGGGTTCCCATGGGAAGCGACACATTAACCCTTTGCGGTCATTAGCCACATAGGAAGGGGGGGGGGGCATAGGCCTCTTTAAGAAAGAGAAGGGGAAAAAGTAAAGCAAGGTCTATTCTACTCTTGGCCAAGGCCTGTGTCAACCCGGTGTGTTGTTCTGTAGTTCCAAAGCATGTAATGTGATTTCCGGACAGGAATTCCCTTTCACACATCGTGGCATTAGTGGCTCACTGTGGAGTAACTCTCCTTTAAGGGTGAAGTCCAACTGGGTGATTTCCTGGACACACATAAAGGCCAGATCCTGGACCTGAGGCCTGTTCTGTTTAGAGCACTTCCATTCAGGATTCTATAGGAGGTGACGTACCATAGGTCCATGAACACAGACCAACACACCCTCCTATTTGTTGTTGCTGAGTACAGTCCCTTAGGCAAACCCAAGTGATGTGATGTTTATTTCTGAAGATGAAATACTAAGTGAGATGTTTTGTTAAAAATGATGATAAGTCTAAAGAGTAAATTACAGAATAATAATAAAATGTGGGATGTGTATTAGTACATTTTACCTCAAACACCCCCATGGCCTATTTACAGCCAGACTAAACTCAGCATAGGTCAGTGAGTGCTTATCTCAAAGATTCCAACCAAAACACACGTTGGTTTTATTGGCTCATTAATGTAGTGTACGTTCCACAGGTTACTCAGGGTCACCTAGAATTTAGAAGAGGGGAGGTTTTTATTAGCTTAAATATTTGAACTGTAACGACTTTGACAAATGCAAGAAAGAAAAAGGAAATGCCAACAAGCCACAGTCTGACAAACAAGCTATTCCCTGATCTTAAGTGGATAAATATTTACCAGTGAAAGAGGACAGCAACAATCCCAAACAAGCCTGCCACCACCATTCAATTAAAAAGCACCAAACTAACACAACTATGAACATGATTTAACAAGGTGAAGTCATGGTGTCTTTAAGGCTGTGTCTCTCTCTATATTAACCCAATCATTATTGACCCCCATCCTAACCCTGCTAATGACACCACTGGTGGGCCTGCACACCCATCCCCCTCACTAAGGATCAGGTCTTTGGGTCATGCAGTGTCCCAGCGGGGCCTGTTATTGCAGTACAACACAGCTTGAATCAGTACAATGCTGTGGATGCATAAGCATGTGTGTGTGTGTGTGTGTGTGTGTGTGTGTGTTTGTATTGTTGGCTACACTTTGGCCAGAGATCAGCTGTCGTAATCGTGGGACAAGAACTCTTGTCATGTTTGAAGCACTTGCACTGCAGTAGTACATTTGTACATGCATGCTTCACTCCATGCAAAATGGGGGAGCATCAAGCAAACAATTAAGCTATTACCTTCTTTCTGATTACCTTTGGGTGAGATATTTGGGTTGTGATTGAGGAATATAATGTTTTATATCAAATGTTATGGCACAAATCACCAGTCATGAAGAAACACATGGTTATATTCATATAGTCTTTTTGTTTACACAGCTAGATGGATGTATACATAGTATACAGAAACAGTTCATAAGAAACAATAAAATAAAAACAAAATAAAAATAAAAACAAAACATTGATTAACAACTGTACATTTCCATCTTTCAGATGGCACGAGAGGTGCCGCTGAGCCAAAATGGGCCAAAAGTTCAACCAGTGTGTGATGTTGACTCTGAAGGACACAGCGATTCTTATCTGTTTCCGTTTTCATGGTTGGTATTTCTGTCTCGCAGAGAAAGTAAGCCTTTTGTCATTTCCCTTTTGTATATCATGCAGGCTTTAACTCCACATGCTTGTAAAGGCAGCAGGGCTACATTGCACCACTGCCGCTTGGTTCATCTAAAGTAACATCGTACTGGCAGGCTCACGTGAGGAATACCAAATGCTGGAATGCTTTTTTTTACTTTACTTATATACACAACTAAATATTTCTTTAAATCACCTACAATCAACTGAAGGTTAGCATGGAAGGACAGAGCAGAGGCCTGCTGAATGCAGTAGAACAGCTGATTGTAATCTGGAGGAGCATACAATCGTACCACTTTAACCTTTTTAAAGCTGTGTTTAAGATGTCATTTCACTGAGCCAAGAGTTGTATCTCTAGTGCTCTCATGGATCCATACCTCCTCTCTTTGACAGCAAAACCTCATATATCAGAGCTTCAGTGTGGCAATTATTGTTGCAAGATAGGAATGTTAGATAACATTGCAATATATCCATTGCATTGCATACCCTAAAATTACTATACACAACATGTGTAGTCCTTTACAGGCCTTTAATTTCTTTCAAACAAAACTATTGCTCAGCAAAGATGGGAAATACTATCACATTTTCAAAATATTACTGTTAAGTTAAAGGTTAAGATATTTTTAATGTCCCGCTTTGCTGAATGTGTGCATGCGCCGAAGAGTATTCACTCTTCTTCGTCTTTTTTGAGCTTCTTTCGACATTCCAAAAAAGACAAAGAAGAGTGAAGCGCATGCACACATTCGGCAAAGCAGGAAGCAGAATAAAAAAATATCAGGTGTTTGTTTATCAGTAATATTTAAGACTTTTTGTAAGACTTTCGCAAAAAAATCTGTTTCACCGACCAGACTACTTTGGATTATAGCAAGCAACAAACGCTTCGGTCAGTGGTTGAGATATCTTCCACTCAATGTTCAATGAATGGGGAAACAATAGGCAGGATGTAGAGATGTGCGCTTTTAGAGTAACTGCTTCTCCTGAGTTTTGTTCAGCAAATTTGACAACTGACAGCTTGAATTTCTTTTTTCTCTGTGCCACCGTGACAATCAGCAAATGTGCCTCAAATGTGACGTTTGAATGCAAGTAAAAAAAAAAAAACTGCTTCACAGCATCAGTGGCAACCAGATAAACAATTAATGTAGACCCGGCTTCTAATTAAGACCGGCCTTTATGTGTCAAAACATGGAGCCACACCTGGCCAGTAAAAGGGTATATTTGAATGTATACGTGTAGATGTTATCTACATCTCTTAAAATAGAATATTACATTTTGGTCATAGGTAGATAGTAAAGAAATACTTTGATTTTGGTCTAAATTCCTAACATTTCAACAGTTTAGGATTTAGGACATTTTTGTATCACTTTAACACTTATTCATTGTGGCAGCAAGTGTAAGTTGTAGGTGTAAGTTACTTCCTGCTGTGTGTTGCGTTAAATCCTTTGCAAACAGCCTATATGACACGATCAACAAGAAATATAAAAATAGTTTGAAAGTAGTGCATGGACCAAGCAGGTCTTTCATTTTGTAGATACCGTGCCGTGCTTCACATTGAAATTAGTTCCTCACCAAAATGAGAGACTTTTTTTTTTATTCACAGGTAAGATATGTAGTTCTGATAAAAGTACAGTGAATACTTTGATTGACTTTCAAAACAATCAACAACTAATTAATTTTTCCAGAACTGGCATTTCTCACTTTTTTGTCTTATGCTTCTGCAGCATCAATGGACCTGGGATTTTGTCAACTTATTCTAATTAGATTAGATTTTGATTAAATGATTACATTTTTTGTGTGTGGTGTTTCAATTAATTATAATATCCACATCATTGTAGGTAACTCAACAACACAAATTTTCAGTTTGCCTCTTTTTCGTACGATTTATCTTACGCCTTCACTCTGTATCTGTGTCAAAGGCATCATTTCATATGTCAAACTCGAGGTAGACTCTCTGAAAGCCACTGCCAGAGGCATTCAAACAATTTACAAGATGAGCGCATGACTTCCTTTTGTCTTTGTGTAAACACACCATTTGATCCATTCAAACTATGAAGCCGGACCATCTCTGGTATTCTTTTCCGTTAGAGCACTGTAGAGCCAGCAAACACAGCTAGAATGTGTTTGAGTGCTCTTGTCACTACACAAAATGGTATCTTTATTTGAAGACGGATGTGTATTAACATTCGCTTTAAATCATCCTTTCTTTGCCAAAGATAATTTGTCCCATTGTTTTGATTTTATTTTTTAACATGGCCTCAAATTACAGAGGTCCAATTCCTGAGGCTTTTTCCTTCCAGAGCAATGATCTCTGGGTAAACTCAAAGCCTTCTGGCTCACACACCTCAGCGGCCGCCGCTTGTATCCCCGCCCACAGGACTTGGAGCAATGTGACCAGGACCCCACATCCCACAGTGGGCAGGGGTCCCCGCACACCCTCATAGCCACCGGCCGCCCAGCGCTGTCGCAGTCCACCGCAGGGCATCCCTCTGTACTCTGGCACCACACCGGCCTCTTCTGAAGCCCGTTGCCACACGTCACCGTGCACTCGTCCCACCTGCCCGACACCCACTGGCTGGCGGGTCTCTTCCCCGGCGCCGACTTCTTGGCCTCCACCTTGTTGCTGTCGGCCAGCACGCTGTTCTGGCTGCGCTCCTCCTTACGCAGGGTCTTCTCCTCCTTGCTCTCCCTGCGCACATAGAAGGAGTAGCGCACCCTGGGCGGGGTCATCTTGCCCACTGACAGCACTTCCACCGTCAGGGGCTCCTGGAGGGGTCTGGTGGCCAGGAGGGTCTCCACCGCCGTGGAGGTGCCGCTGTAGCGCAGCAGGCTGCCCCTCACCAGCAGGTCCCGCTCGGCCGCCGACACCACGTAGTTCCCGTTCAGGAGGTACTTGCCGTGCTGGTTCTTCACCGCCAGGTAGTTCTCGTCGTTCACCGCGCCCCGGTACCCCCGCTGGCGGATATCCACGTTGGAGGCCCCAACGGGTAGCGTTAACACAAAATTGTAGCCGTGTCTGAAAATAATTGGTTTAATAAGTGTATTATGGTATAATGTACTGCAACAGGAAAACCAACTGGGGTAAATGTAAGTTAATGTTTGTTATTGTTAATTAATAAAAGTATTGCTTATATTGTTTTTCTAATCAAATGCAGACAAAGAGTTATTCCTGTACTTACATGGGTTTGATAAAAAGTCCCGAGACCTTCTTGCAGCCTTGGTTGTCTCCACCACACACACCACACTTGTCAAACTTCTGGTTGGAGTTGAGCTTGCTGTCGCAGCCGGCCTTAATGCACCTCCCCTGGACGCACACAGCAGAAGTGTCTGGGGAGCAGGGGGTCCCATCCACCACCTGAAACAAAATGGGGATATAGACCAGGATATAGATTTTACAGTAGGAATGAAGTGATGTGTATTTGGAATCGTACCAAAAAAGGAGATGGAAAGAGGTAGCACCAAGGGGCCATGACTTGTGTATAGTATCGTTGGAATCAAGGAGGTCTTGGCTTGTGTTGCTGTAACATGCTTGTTTCCTTTCCGTTTGCATAAATACTTGCGGACAAGCCACAGCTGTGAAGTGATACTGTCCCCACATCCTCCCCCCTCCCCCTCTCTCTCTCTCTCTCTCTCTCTCATTACTTCATCAGTCCGACAGCAGAAATTGTTCTTTGTTCTGCCAGCCACCCCTCCAACTCCCGTGCCGTACTGTTGATGTAACCGGCAGCACTGGTCTCACTCATCCTCACCCTATCTCTTGTCTATATGAGAGAGCTTATAAACACTGGAAACTCTGCACCTCAATTATGTTACATTCCCACCACCAAGGTAAACACCTAGACAATGTTACTGCATTTCCTCATTTATAGCTGTTAAATAAGGTGCTACTGCTGGTCATTCAAATACCTTAAATTATGAACTAACGACCAATTAATGTAAAGTGGGCTAATTGCATAGTCAATACTTGTATGTGAAGGCCTACTTGATTGAATCTAATCCACTCCAATTCACTGTGTGAATTGCCCACTTGTTGAAAACACTTGGATTTGGATGTTACATACTTTGGGAGCAAGCACATAGAAGTATCCTGTTCCGTTGGCTCGGCAGATGAGTTTACACTTGTCCTTGGGAGAGATTCCTGAGTACTTGGGGACCCAGACCACGGAGGAGCTCAGGCGGTTAGTGTTCAGGCTGAAGCCATTGAAGGCCTCACACTGATCCTCGCGGTAACTCTTACCTGCACACAATGCATAGAACTCTTTAGAACAAGCGGTTTACACCTCATTTGTTCTGTTTTTAACATCTCCATTGGCTTGCTTATGTTTCTTACTCATTAAGGTTGTGTAAAGTGCTGGATTTTAGAATTTCTGACTGAATGAAGCGTACCCGTTTCAGGACAAGGGTTGAGGTTGCAGGAGCGGTATTTGATGCGGAGGCCGTAGCAGTATTTCCCGCCATTATCGGGCACAGGATTGTTGCATTCCCTCTTGGCCAGCTGAACCCCTCCGCCGCAGGTTCTAGAGCAGTCCCCAAATCTAGCCCACTTTCCCCACTTGCCATCCACCTGGGGAAACACATAGGGTTGAACACATAGGATTCAAAAAAGGCTGTGGTTAAGGCAGAATTTGCTCCTCATTGTATTCAGTGCATCACGATGTACACAAAATATAATTTCTAGATGTGAATGTGAATTGTATTTACTACTGCATTACAATGTTGAATACTCAATAAAATCATAACCATCTGTGGTCAACTGTGGCATGATCAGTAGTGGACAATTCAAGGTCATAGTGGACACACCGCAAAGGTCCTGACATGTTTAGACTTCCCCTCCGGTGCACTGTGCCAACTGACTTGATATATTGCTGGTTCATTTGTGCATAATCTCTAGACAGATGACTCAAAATGCTGGAGAGAGTCTCGCACAAAGATCTTCCCAGCGCCATATACTGACCTTGATGTGCACAGTGCTGTTGTTGTCCATGCATCCCCCTCTGTAACAGACTCTGCTGTTTCCACAGCTGGTGCCATCTGCCCAAGGGAAGTGTCTGGTCTGGCAGACCAGCTGCCCACGGGCCTTCCCTGTGCACCACAGCTTGGTGCAGGGGTGCATGTACGGGCAGGGTTTAGAGCCGGCCCCGAAGGCCAGCTCACATTGGCGGTGGAGGCTGTAGCTGGAGCCAGGAAGGTTCTCTGGAAGACTCAGCTGGTTCTGGGGCTGGTCCAGCAGACATTCTCCTAACGGAAGTCAAACGGAACCAGCATATGAAACCTCATTGTGTTCAGAGGCAACTCTGTGCTCACTTTAAATTGTAAGGCAGGGCAACCATGAGAACATGAATACATGGTTTTACCCTCTTGGTCAATGGAACTTGCTGACATGTTTCTAAATGGCCCTGCTGCTCAAAACAACAGGACAGCTCTGTTACTTGTTTCAATACATTTTCTGGAAGCTTTTGCTACACAAGATCTGAGACCACCTTGTTACTGGCCGGTTCCCTGAGGCTGGCCGTAACAATGCTGTTGGCGGTTAATTGGGAATGACGTCGGGAATAACCCACGATGTGCTGCCCGCGCCTCGGCCGCATCACCACCCCGTTGTACATTACTTTCCAACAGCGGGACAGCCCCGAGTGGTTTATTGTTCATAATCTTCGACATAATACAAATATCGTTCTGCAGTGCTTTGAGCAGATCGTTTTTGCGTTGTCAAGCAAACATCTGGTGGATCGCTCTATTTGATCGTTGTTGGATTTGTAGCGCATTGAGTTGGAATTGTTAAAAAGCAGAGGTGTCCCGTTATTGAAAAATAATGCACACCCATGGAACGTTATCGACCAATCAGAATCAAGTATTCAACAATGCTGTGGTATAAAGCAATTCATACCACAGCATTGATCCTGATTGACATTGATACACGCACTGACACTGCTGTTGTGCTTCAGCTAATTTAATTGCTTTTAATGAAAACAAGTTTGTATTTTTGTTGCTGCATTATTGGTTAAGCATGGTTAGGCATCTTGCTCAAGGATACCCACAGGTAGAAATATAGAAATTGGGGTTCAAACCCACAAGCCTTGTAACTGCAAGTCAAACACCCTAACCACTAAACTATCCTACACCATAATTTCAGAAGCAGGTACTCACCATGACCCCTGTCCAGGAACTCTGTAATGACGGCAGCGCTGCACACAGACCAGGGCCGGCTCCTGTCAATCTGAATCAGCGTGGGAGACATCATATGGTTGTCCCTCAGCTTCCCAAATACCTCCTCACAGGCCTTCACGTTGTCATGAGGCATGTTGAAGACATGGCCTGGGAGACAGAGAGAGACAGAGAGAGAAGAGCAGGGAGTGTGAGGAGGGAAACACCGAGATTTTTAACTACTTAAACCAGTTTAAGCCACTTCAAAAAAATGGAATGTTTAAAAAGTTGCTGTAAAATCGGTTTATGAACTGATTTTAAAGTTAATGTTTATTAGCTTAGCAAGAAAAAAATGAAGGAAGAAAGAAAGAAAAGAGTCACTCCCATGTTGTCATCCATGATCGCCTCATCGAAGGTCATGCTGCAATTTCCTGAGATGACATTGCTAGTTGAAAATTGAATTACTTTTTTGTTTTACAATTTTATTCAAATTGTCACCATGCATCTTCAAAGTCACAATCAAATGTATTCTGGCTGATTTGACCATTTTTGGAAATCCTAGCAGATGATAAGGCAGCTATGCTTGGGAACATAACATGCTTTCATGGGCTGCTCTAAATCAGCTTGAAAAAGGTTCCCTCAAATGTGGTTCCCTTAGAAACCATTTTGTCCCTACTCATGTAGTACAAAACAAAGGAGAAAAATAAGACTCACAATGGATGTCTTTACAAACTGATGTTGACTTTTGAAGGGAAATTGTATAATTACTACATATAAGTAGGCACTGTAAACCAATGC
Source organism: Mora moro (assembly GCA_900303205.1). Classification (NCBI taxonomy): domain Eukaryota; kingdom Metazoa; phylum Chordata; class Actinopteri; order Gadiformes; family Moridae; genus Mora; species Mora moro. The sequence continues at coordinate 17,230 of OMNR01099945.1, forward strand.
CTCTTTCGGGACCTCAAGACATCTGGCAATACTCTAAACACATCTGGTTTCAGGCACACATACACCCCCCGCCCCACCCACCTTTGTCATTTCAACCAGCTATGATTGATAGAAATTATCACTTTTATTATCAACACTGGCCTTAAGTTGAAGGACAGAAGTCAGGCAATACAAAATGCTGAAAGCCTTTTTATGATTTTCATGTTCCATGTTTAACTTTAATTAAAACTGTATTTATGAGCTTACAGATTTTAACTGGGCCAATGTGCCTGTTGATACATTAGATGGATCAGGCGTCTAGTGTTTTGCACATTGATACACATTGCTTGGAACCCCCTGTGAATGACACACCCAAAAACACTGTGCAAACACATCATTATTAGGATGGAGTGTGTGAAATGTCAGTGGTAACCACTGGACCATGTGATTATGTGACATGTGTCAATTCCCTTCATATCCATCACTCTGCCCCCATCAACACATCAACACACAACATATGTTTTGGGTAGTGACCAATGAGAGAGGGGTGTGACCAATGAGAGAGGGGTGACCAGTGAGAGGGGTGTGACCAGTGAGAGTGGTTTGTGACCAGTGAGAGAGGGGTGTGCCCAATGAGAGAGGGGTGTGACCAGTGAGAGTGGTGTGACCAGTGAGAGAGGGGTGTGACCAATGAGAGGGTGTGACCAATGAGAGAGGGGTGTGACCAGTGAGAGAGGGGTGTGACCAATGAGAGAGGGGTGTGACCAGTGAGAGAGGGGTGTGACCAATGAGAGAGGGGTGTGGCCAATGAGAGAGGGGTGTGACCAGTGAGGGAGGGGTGTGACCAGTGAGAGAGGGGTGTGACCAATGAGAGAGGGGTGTGACCAGTGAGAGAAGGGTGTGACCAAGTGGGACGTATCCTCCTCACTCACCTAGTTCGTGAGCGGTGGTGAAGGCAGAGGGCAGGCCGTCATCCTCGATAACAGAGCAGCTCCTCTTGGGGTCGCAGATGGTCCCCACGTCGGCCATTCCTAGGGTGTCGCAGGTCGTGGCCCCACACAGGTCCTCGTAACATGGGAGATTGGATTGGTTTTGAAAAATCTTCTTATGCTAATTCAACTACTACTAGAAAGGATATATTCAACTTGTTAACCCCATTTTACAGAAAGCCACAAAGACGCCAGAAATTATCTCTGCTAGCCATCTGTATTCCACTATATAGAGTCCCTCTCCTAACCTATTACAATATGTTTCCAGTGGAAATGCATTCAAATGCACCCGACAAGGACAACAACAGAGGACCGGTGCTTTCCTACACAACATTGTCCGTACTGTAAATAGAGTCATTATATTTCATCCATGGTTCGGGGTTGGTTTTAGTTAAAGTGGTTTGCATGTTGCTATGCACAGTAGAGAGAGAGCTGAGAGATGTGTCAGATGGCTAGTCAAAGCCAAACCAGACCTAATGAAAAGCAGGCACAAAAAACAAAGAAAATGTAATTGCTTGTGTTTTAGGTTAGCAGAAACAGAGATAGACTTTACAGGTGATGTCAAGTTTATATATACAATCCTTTATCATAATTACACTCAATTTTGTCTCGCAGCCTCATTCTCTTTCGATTTAACAACAAACCTTAACCCTCATACCTCAACCATGCAAGGAAAACTCCAAACGACCAAGTTTGTAGGACCGGAAAAACCTTGAGAATGGACGCCCTCCTCTTCTGCTAGGCATACTATAGGTGCTGCAGCCCTAATGATAATCTAATAATTTGCTTGAACACTCATAATGGGATAGGAGAAGTACAGGCCCCTGGGATACACAATAGTTATAGTTGGCATTTTAGGTGTTTTCAAAGGAAGCAGACATAGATGTCCTTAGACTTTAGACAAGTTGACTTATAGAGAGGATTGGCTGAGCAGGGGGTCATGACCCACCAATGGTAGTACTTCTAGCCCAGGATCCACCAAATATGTTGTGCACTTAAAAAAGCAATACCTTATCATTACTAAGTCAAACAAGGGAAATAATGAACATTTATCTATGTATATTTTCCCCTTTTTCTGTGTTGAAACATATGATCAAATGAAATGGACAATGCACCAGGAACCGTGGTGCCCTGCTGTGACCCACTAGTGGCTCGTGACCCACAGTTTGAAAACCAGTGCCCAGAGGCCAGCGGTGGGGGACCAGCTGGACCAGCTGAGGAAATGATTTCACAGGGAAGCTCCAAAGCACGCATGCTGCTCTAGATTGACTTTTGCCTCGGTCAACATCACATATCATGTGTTTAGTGCATCTCAGGTTGTTTTTGGGGGGATAATATATATATTGTCAGATAAATAGGGATCATTGGCTGAATGAGGATATCAATATGCATAACCAGACCAATATAATGGAACTAGTACCACCATATCCTCACACACAGTACACTTGAATCGTGCAAGCATCATTCGCCCATGCATAGCTGCTGAAATAAATGAAACAAACCCAATGTCTTGTCTTCTTACCTGCTTGGTGAAGAGTATAGCTGTGTCCCAGTAGTCAGGGTGCTTGTCGTTGTGTTTATTTAACTTTTTCTGCCAGGAGCAGAAGTTGCGCAGCGTCAGAGCTGCGTTGTTGGACACTTTAGGACCCTTGTCCGCTTCGTTGATCACCATAAAGCCCACCACCACTATATTTATGGAGTTCAAAATGCTCGGGTGCTTGTAAAGCCTGGCGGCTACCGACATCAGGGTCAGGATGTAATGCTTAAGATCATCGCCGTGGAATTTGACCATTGAGTCATCCGCGACCACCAGGACCTCTACAAACCTCGGGATGGAGGCGAAGCGTTTCGATCTCCCCAACGTTTTCATGACGGTTTCAGTAAGACCATCCGTCTCGAATTCCTTCATGTACTTGTACTTTTGCAGAATATCCGAGGAAAGGTTGAAATTGGCGGTAGTGGGTGCCACTCCGCACCTGCTGGCGAAGGTACCACCATCACCACCATCACTAAAGTGAGCGCGTGTCCGGCGACGGATGACATGCGGCCTGTCGAAGCTCATCCCCGCGACCTGTGTTTGTTCGCTCCCAAATAGGCTGATGAAATACTCCGTTCCGTTATAGGCAAAAATCCCGTGGAGACCCTTGCAGAGGCTGAGAGCCGCGAAAGAGCGCGGGTCCGCGTTCACGTCACCGGAGTAGAAGCACTGCCTCAACTCGCCACTTGCAGAGGCAGGGTCTGCTGTCGGGGAGGCTCTCTCATGGGGCTCTCCACTCAGTGGTGCAAGGAAATTAGAATCAGGGGAAAGATTGAGGTACAATTCTTGTCGGAACGCATTTAGTCTAAAAACGACATGTTTTCCACCTATGTTATCCGCGCGCCACCGGAGTTGTTTCACTGCGTGTTGATAATCTAGCTCAACCGGTGTGCAAAAATCTACTTCCATGCAAAGGTTCAGTTTGGCATATATAAAAATATCCATCAGAATGATCAACGACCTACTAAGTGTAACCATCTTTGCTCCAAGTTTGACAAAGTCCACTGAGGAAAGCAACTGTAGCGTCGTGCGTCGCCCACGACGACACAGATCGGTGCGGCGCGGCGCTCAGAGGACTGGCTTATCTGTCACTCTTTTCTGCTTCTCTCGCATCTTGCTGCGTCCTAACCCGTGGTGGCGACCCACTCTGCTCTTAAAATGTATTTTAATGAGGATTATAAACTATGTGAGGCTAAAATAAGGCGGTGCGCTTACAGCGAGCTTATTGGCCATGCCTCTTCGTTTATACTGCATACCACGGCCACTTGCAACTCTCCAAATATTATTGTTGCGGTGCAGCGTGTGTGTGCGGCATCATGAGCTGCGCCCAGCAGCACACTCGCCGACAGAGAAAACAAAATATCGAAAATACATTTAGATATAGATATAGATATAGATATAGATATAGATATAGATATATTATATATATATATATATATATATATTTCTTTTTTTTATTATTTTTTTTTTTTATAGATATATAAAATCGAAGTTTCCTTCCAATTGTAACATTAATTGGATCACAAAACGTTGCAGTAAAGATGCACCCAGTTCCCAAAGACACACCAAGTTCTAAGTTCCGTATTCGTTGACATTCATAAAGTACAGCTTTATGAAACTAGGGTTCTCTGATAGGTCAAAAGAGCAGCGCAGCGCCAGTCACGTATTGGAAACATACAGCGAAAAACAACCACTGGGTCTGTCTGCTGTCCAATGATTCCACCTGGCGGTAACTTGCATAATTACATCGTTGAGGCAGATAGTGTTACAATAGGAACCTAGACATCGAATTCATCCACATTTTAAACAAAAAAAGACCACTGTTACTCATCGACATAATTTGTTGGCCGAATCCAATAAATGCATGTGGATTTATATCGTTGATGTATTGTATCTCTGATAATGTATTCTATTTGGCTGCTTTTTGGGTGAAGCAGACTAGGCGGGTGGGGTGGGGGGCTGTGTCACTCAGACACGGCTCAGAAATAACTGGGAGGCCAACTTCCAGCTATGTAGACTGAGCCGCCGCTGCCGTGCGCGTCCCGCTGTAAGCTGGTTAATAATAGATAGATAGATAGAGCGTGGTTGTCAAGCTATTTCAGAAGGGGGGAGTGTCGCTCTACTCCATTGGATCTGTTTTATGCGAAAGTTTCTCATAAAGTACGAGTGGGAGGAGTATTTCCAACAACGTACTGCAACGTACTGGATATCAAAAATAAACCCCCCTCGTGTCCAGAGAAGAGCAGAAAGTATAAATACCACTGCTGTACCCAGACCTCTGTGGAACTGGGTGAGCGGTGGAACAAACATTCGCTTAGAGATAGAGATTCAGAAAAGATAAAGACAAGCAGAAAAACGAACATAGCCGAACATACACTTTGACCGAGACAATACGGCACTGGAGACAATATTTTACTTTTCAACATCGACCCATTATAGGCGAGAGTGGCGCGTACAGTGGAGCGTACAGGAATACAAACAATTGGCCAATAATCATTCTTGTTGTATTATTGTAGAGTGCAATTTCCATTGCATAATGTGTTTCACACTTCGTTGTATATGTGTATACCTGTGCGTAATCAACGTCGTGCTTTCCACTGTCTTTGAATCAGAGGATATTGTACCGGTCCGGATAAATGGAAGAAGCAGTGGTCGGTTTTGGAAAAGGAGCGAGGAACAGCCAAGATTCACGCTCAGCGCATTTGGCAAAGATTTCACATTAAATCTGATGCCAGACACCAGCTTTATTGCGCCTTCTTTCACAATACAGCGCATCAAAGCGAAAGATGTCGACGTTTTACGCAGCGCCCCGGGTGCCCAAAGACAAGACTTGTTCCAGGACACGCTACACCACAAAATACTAAACAAGACGGATGAGGCCGAAGGGCAACTCAGAGGCTGTTTCTATTCGGGTAACGTGGACTACAATCAGGATTCAGTTGTTGCTGTCAGCCTGTGTAACGGAATCTTCGGGTCATTCATTGCCGAGGGAAACGAATATCTGATTGAGCCAAAGCAGTTCCGCTTGGGACTTGGGGCTATCGAACAGCTGCATGTCATCAAAAGAAGGACATACAACAAAACAGCTCAGAATGGCCCGGGGCTCTTTGATCATCACACTGAGGAAAGTCCGACGGAGTTGGACAAGGACATTTTTACGCGCGGACTGCGTGACGCACAGAGGAAACTTCGCCAGAAACGCTTTGTGTCCGCGCCGCGATTTATTGAAACCTTAGTGGTTGCAGACGCATCCATGACCCATTTCTATGGAGATGAAATTAAGGTAAGGTATAACATAGCCCAGCACGTGTTTTATTATAGGCCTGTTTGTGCGTATTTTAAGTTCCAAAAATAATGATAATGATTAATTCGGTTGTGTTTCAGATGTTATGACATAAATGACTTGATAGTAGGCCTACGAGTATGGATTTCAAAGTTGCATACCCTTCATGTTTTTCTTTGAAAGATGCGTTGGGTATCGTGTCTTCCAGGGCCACAAACGAGATCATGGGACCGAAATGCCAAAAATGTTGCTCCACATACCTTAAGACTTGGTCACTATTTGGCTTAAACCCACTCACACATCCCTCCACACATGGTGGAGCGAATGGAAATACGACTTTGGAGGAACCTTTCATACCAGAGGCTGTTTAATACACCAACGCTTTTGTAAAACATTTTTTAATTTGATTGTATTGTTTTGTAAAACAATAAAATGTTTGTAAAACATTGTTTTGTAAAACAATACAATCATTGTGCGTTTTTTTTCCATTTGGAATGAACACGAGTGGGATGTTTATACATTCTCTTCTAAACACCCCACCCCGATATGCTTCAGCCTGCAGCCCCCATAGACTTTAACTAACTGTGAGAAAGAAGAAACATTGGAATACTCTGCTGATCTGTCTCTGCTTAGTATCCTCTGCCATGCAGTGTGTGTTCTGCCTTCTGGAGAAAAAATGGAGAACACGTGAGATCAAGTGATCAAGTGCCAGGACAACATTGTTCAAAGACCTTCTAAAGCATCAGATTGCAATTTTTCTCTTTTGTCATAGGACACACTGCCTGTTCCACAATAATAATCCTCTCCTCTCCTCCTCTCTTCCCCCCTCCTCTCTCCTCTCCCTCCTCTCCTCTCCCCCCTTCTCTCCTCTCTTCTCCTCTCCTCTCCCCCTCTCCTCTCCCATCTCCTCTCCTCTCTCCTCCCGCCTCCCAGCACTACATCCTGACCCTGGTTTCCATGGCAGCACAGCTGTATAAGCATCCCAGCATTAAGAACTCGGTGCACATGGTGGTGGTGAAGATGCTGGTGGTGGAGGATGAAGAGGTGGGTCCCGCCATCTCCAGCAATGGAGGCCTCACCCTGCTCAACTTCTGCTCCTGGCAGCAGCTGTTCAACCCACCCAGCCAGCGGCATCCCGAACGCTATGACACAGCACTGCTTTTCACCCGAGAGGTGAGGGCCTCGTTAGACGTTGTTGTTGCTGGTTTTCTTAATGAATTAAAGATGTGATCACCCTTTTCCATCCACTGTTCCACTAAAATGGAATTGTTATTATGGCCAATGAAAATTAGCCTTGTGTATGCGGGCCCGGCCAAGTACCTACTAAGAAGGGTACTGAAATAGGATGAGGAACATAGTCTAATGTTTCTAAAGTCGGGGAAAGGAGTATGGTTATATTTAATTAGAAGCTTGTAAAGTATTTAACAATGCGTTTAATAGGAAAGAAGTTCATGGATTAAACCTCAGTCCTCAGAGAATGAGGATTAACCCTCATTCTCCCTCTGTGTTGACATGGCAACACATGTAAAACCTATGTCAGGTTTACGTGTTTATAATCTGGGATCCAGCAGTCCTACTATGTTATAGCAGAACTTCTGGGGGTAGGTTTATAACCTCAGGCTTAAAAAGTAGTCCTGCTTGCTATGGATTCTCATGTCAGCTAAGCATCACGTAAATACTAAGAGCTGAATATGATGGATGGAAGGGTTTGTTCAGTTGCATTGATGCTCTTTGGGATGCCAGTAAACGCTCTCTGGCAGTGTGCTCCTGGTGCATAAACTAACTATAGCGCTGACCACAAATCAGACCTGACATGACGACATGACTGAAACGTCCAGGGTTTTTTAAACCCACACTTGATCCAGACTTGACCCTTCAAGGTATGCGCGCCATATCTCACAGCTCACTACCATGCCGACTGCTGTTTTGAAATTCAACACCAACCAGACTTTTGAATGCAGTGGAAATGTGTGTGTGTGTGTGTGTGTGTGTGTGTGTGCGCGCGTGTGTGTGTGTGTGTGTGTGTGTGTGTGTGTGTGTGTGTGTGTGCGTGTGTGTGTGTGCTCTCAGACCTTCTTCATGAGGAAGTCGTTCATGCTGCGGTAGTCGTGGGCGGAGCTAAGGATGAGGAGGGCGTCG